>JAHZMY010001714.1:0-17794 GCA_027743915.1 Seira sanloemensis | reverse complement strand
GCTCCACACACACCGGTACAATGGAGGAATGCGGCCACCTGGACAATCCAATGTTATATTTACGTTTCCGTTGGAATGCTTGAAAGCCGTCGAAACGTTCGAATAAAGATTGCACATGCGCCGGAACAATATTTCGTTTTTCTTTAAAGGAATCTCAAATCACTTGATCACTGAAGCTACCTGTACGCTAGCACACTTGAGCACTTGTACCTTCCCTCCCTTCCTTTTTTTCTACCCATCCTTAGTAATTAGCGTAATTTGTAAATATTTTTAATGAATTCGAGAAGAATCACCTGCAAAAAGAGGAAAATGGAAACGGGCGCGATGAAAAGCTGGAGAAAACGGCTTGGGACGAATGATCTCCTAAGGAAAAGATCAGAACTGAAATGTGTGTGTGTTTCTCGCGCAGCGAAAAAGATTTTTTTTCTCTTGAATGTGGGGTTTTAGCCAACAAACTCTCGGAATCCGTGTGCATGCATGTGGAGGGTCATTAGTTCCGTGAATCTTCATAAGACAAAAGGAAACTTATTCCTTTATAATCTGCGAGTTATATTTAGACCGAGCCCAGAAATAAACTCAAGAAGAGATGAGAGCAAAAAAATAGGAACGGAGTGTGCTACTCTTCTTTTGCACTTTCAGCTTTTTTTCTATCTCTCTCTCTATTTCACTTGTGAGAGAGCGGAAGGATGAGAGTTTTTTTGTACAATGTGAGATGCGATTTGCAAGATTTTTTTTTTGGAAAGTGAAACGGCACACGAGAAAATAAGAGATGGGACAAGTACACAGACAGAGCTACTACAGAGAAAAGTAATTTGAGATAATGATATAGTAGTGTGGTTGCTGGTGGTGTCGTCTGTATTCTGAGATGGGATGACGACATCCCAATAATATTATCGCAGACGTGTCTTTTGTTCTTGCACAGGAGTCTCACAGATTTTCGAAGGGATGAAGAAGAAAAAATCGGTGCGGATGTAAGAATAGGATTTGTATGGAGTATTTTAGTCGGGATTTGGCTTCAAGTTAGGGATTAGGAGGCTCTGGTCATGCCATTAGTTGAATTTGAAATAAGACTGAAATCGTATCTACAATTTTTTTTGGAAATTCTGCAAATTTTTTTAACCATGTTCGATAAAAATAGAAAAATGCATAGAAAAATAAGTGTTTCCTGAAACAAACATCTTGACACTAAATGAAATTTATTTACAATTTAATAAATACCATTCTGAGGAATGTTTGATTTTTTGTGTAATACCTAAAATATTTTTAACAAGATTTTCTGAGAAAGGTGAAGCTGGGACAACAGTTTCGCAACGGATATTTATTCCCCAGATTAAATAGAAGTCGTGCCCAACAGACTCTAGAGACCGACTTTGTTACGAGATTCATTCCGTGTTGCCATTTTCCCGTTTTTTTGTCATGTCATATCAAGAGCTTTACTCCTGTCCTAACTAATGTTTCCAATATGTAGGCTGCGAAAAAAATGTGCTTCAGCATTCTCCCTATTTCACAAAATAATTGTGTCATCATCACCATCACTTTCCATTCAAGTGTGTTATCTCGTCGTCGAGAAGAAGTGCGGCTGAAATATGAACAAGATGTAAAAATGTATTTCGAGTGAGGAAAACTTGAGGCATATGCATTGCACTAGAAGTTTCCCAAACGTCTTTAGTGAATTGCCACTGGCTAGGCCTCATTTTCCCATGTATTCCATCACCTTTAAGCTTCGACTTTAAGAAAAAGTTTTGCATGTTTTTTCCCATCTGCCACATTGTTTCCGCATGCAGGGCCAATCTCATCATGCGGCTTCGAATGGCTTACAAAAAGCGATTTCCACTTCTACTTGCCCAACAAAACAGGCAGGCGTAGGGAATGACGTATCTCTGGAAATTGCAATTTGTCGTGTGTCACTGCAAACCTGTAAACTACTTATCATAATTAATAACGGNACGTATCTCTGGAAATTGCAATTTGTCGTGTGTCACTGCAAACCTGTAAACTACTTATCATAATTAATAACGGTAAACAGCTGGTTTTATGGGAGACTTTCGGTGGTGTGGTGTATCAACGTATCAAGCAAGAGATTTTTTTTGGAGGAAATTTATGTAGTTTTTAAATGCATCCTGCACTACGTCATATATCATTTATTTGATACGGAACATCGGACGAAGCGAAAGTAGGAGCGAGGGGAATGATGTGATATTGGAGACGCGGTTTTTTTTGGGAAAAAGGAGGGGCCGTTCATGAATTACTAGGGGAAGTTTTCCGCAATTTATGAGAAAAAAAATCAAATTTTAACAGGTATTTAATATTACGGCTACTGTAAATGCAAAATTTTTGTACTCAAATTTATTACTTTGGAAGCGCCATAAACAATGAAAAACTCAATTTTTGTCCAATGAAAAAACTGAAAACTTTAAATAAATTGCGCAAAAATTGTTCAATTTGATTAAGCACAAGACCTGTAGAATTTTATAATGGGAGAAATCGCCCAAATAAAATTTGCAATTGGGAAATGGTCAACGGAATCTGTTCTTTACAAGCAGACCCAAGGTCATAAAGTTTCTGAATCAATACCAGGCCATAATAATAATCTGCTTCTGTTTCTTTTACAACTGTGATGTCGGCATTTTTGAACCTCGCCAAAGCACGAACGCTTCCCATATCACATGAGACGGTACGTGTCAGTGCTTGTGCTTACAACATCTGCACAGTTTCCACAAACAAACTTGAGAGAGCCTGTCTTGTTATACTCCATTGAAAATGATTTTTTTTATTAGATGAGGATGACGACGAGTGTCAGCTAAGTCAAAAGTAATTTGGGAACGATGATAAAAGATCCAAAAGATGAAATTTAATTTGACTTGCAAAAAAATCCTTTAAAAAGCAGGTAAGCTTATGTAACTCTCATAATTCTCATTATGTATATCATTATCTTTAATTCACTCCACAAAAAAAATATCACAAATCCTGACACAAAAGGCGGAAGTTTTTCGGGCATTCCGACCAGAATCCCAGAGCCATATATTTGAAATGCGGGGGCTGAAGAAGAAAAAATGGTTTGAAAAAAGAAGTTGTTTTTTTCTCTAAAGTCGAACAAAAAACCGTGTTCCTCATTGTCGATAAGAACGTGAAAGGGGGTGCTTGTAATTACTCCCATCTCCTATTTCCCCCTTTTCGTTTTTGTGTTGTTGCAAAACAAGCCAGGCCAATATTACATATCGATGATGAGATGACGATGCTCTCGCCTCTTTGCTCTATTTCCTTCTGCCAATTTTTGCGTAAGCGCTTCATGCATGCCTCATGTGCAACTCATTTCCGAATGAAGTGCATATTAAGGCTCATGATGATGAAAGCGAATTTGAACATGATGCTCGTCCAACTTTACATCTGACAATAGGGACTTTCATGGTCATGCTTATTAGCATACACCTACTCTTTAACATATGCCTTTCAGGGAATTTGAGATAGGGAGTGGATTCACAAGTCAGTAAGTTACATTTTTAAGGAAAATGATGTAATCATTAAGTTTGAGTTTGGCTCGGATTTTTTTTGCAGGGTGATATTTGCTTTCGAATAAAAATCTAGCTAATAAGTTGAAAACTTGAAGCTTCCTAACAACTCTGAGTCATCACAAAGTTGACGAGGAATAAATTACAAATTATGGGTGAAATCTGGTGAAAACTATTGTCGAGGGAAAAGTGGGTTAAGTGAGTTAACTCAAGTGGTCTGTTTCGTACCGCATCATGTGCAAAAATGCAATCTTCAATTAGATATGAAGAGGAATTTAGAAAAAGTGGAGAACAAAGTCCGTTTTGTTTTCTAAAGGGTGAATAATGTTCTTGAAAAAGGGTTGAACTGCAGTTTAAAGGTTTCCGGTATGCTTGGCTTGGGTGAGATCGTGCAAAAGGTTTTTTCAAGACGGAAACAACAAGATATTAACGACCAGTTCTTTTTCCTGGGAAAATACCCTTTAAAATGATTCGATAGTTTATTTTGTAAAATCCCACCTAGAATCAAATGCTGTCTTGACCGCACATCCAAATTTCGAAAAATAGCAACGCAGAGGAACATGACAAATATTGAAATACCCTGAAATATTTATTGTTCAATCAACTTAATTAAAAATTGGAAATCAGTTAACAAAATCTTGATGCATTCTGCTATCATATTCCTTGACTATAGACAAACATGTCAATACTGCAAAGCCAATTACCATTTCACTCAGACAAAGTGGATACAATTTTTGATACTGAAAAATTATTTCATTCAATATTCTATGATACAAAATAATGCCGACTTCTGAAGGTCCTGTTCAAAGCTTTGAATCAGAATAAAACCCGTGTAGAATTTTCTTCATTAGACTCTCGATGAACTTTCTTTCATTTTGATCACTGGACCAGTATGAAAATTAACAATATGCATGAGTTTACTACAGCATCTCTTCTAATATCTGAAATCTCTTCAATACCATTTTACTGATCGCCCTACACAATGATTTCATTGCCGGGGGGAACTGAACCAGATTTCTTTCAGTAGTCGCTGCCTCCATTTTTTACAAAACCCGGCGCACTGTTATAAAAGGATAAGTCTTGAGCAAAGCTTTTAGAAATTCATTTGCTTCACTTTTACTCAATCTGTCTGATTTTTGCATTTTAGGATGGCTAGACATGCGGAATGAATGGGACCATCCATAAAAATCTATTGTGATCATGATAAATGCCACTTTGGTGAAACATGAATCGACTCAAGTACATAAATGAGGAAATATAGTAAAAAATTGCCAAGTATTTACGTTTGACTCAGTTTGCCCACAAGTATCTTTTTAAAACTACAATATTTTTTAAAAATTTGCTCTATTTCAGTCATTGAGCTTTCCCAAATCCCCATGAAAATTAGTAGACAATGATGCAATTTTCCTTACAAAATATATTCGAGACAATTTTCATGAACAGCCCCTTGCAAAAAAGGCGTGAGAAGCAGAAACACAATGTTCCCTTTAGTCTCCATAACGTTTCCCCTTTTTTGTCTAAGCTTGTCTTATAATTTTTAAATGCACATCTAGCCAATTTGTCCTGAATATTTGTGTGTGTCTTCTATTCACAATGCGTACAATAGAATGGCACACAAAGCATTATCCTCTTTCATACACAGTATTTCACAATGTCACTTCCTTTGATTTCCGGGCTCGATCTAAATATAAACTTTGAGGGAAAGTTTTTTACACGGAAGTGGGAGGAGGACCTTGTTCTCTCTTCAAATTCATTGTGGGGAGGACTGAAACGCGTGTTTTAGCTCATGGATTGCACTTTTAATTCCTAAAAACGTATCGCATTGTATCTACCTCTTCTTCAGTAAAAAAAAGTATTTCACGAGACTTTTTCACTTGCCTTTTTTGTCCGGAGATTCCACTTGATTTTGCAATGCAGCTGGAATAATACCCTGGAATGTCAAATTGACTCTGTCAGAGTGAAGAGTGCGCGTGTGGATCCTAAGAGATTTTTTTCTTCCTTTACGAGAAGTATTAGCTTAACCTACGTTTTTTTTGTAAGTCGAGAGTGCTTCAGTGGGGGTTTTGGCTAAAAGTTTAGATATTTCCATTTTGCGAATTTTATTATTGAAATTTGAAGACAAGCTGATCCTTTCAAGTGACATTTTCTGAATTGCCTTTAGTAGCGATTCTGCAAAATTACTTGGTTTGATAAAGGTGGAGTGCCTGTTACAAGTAAGAGGAGTTCTTTGAAGTAGAATTTGCAGCCGACATAGTGAACATAATTTCGTTTGGTTGAGGTGAGTCGTATGTATCACTATTTTGTTTGAAGAGCTGTCATGCCGAGAGGGATTAATAACCCTTTTGTAAATACGTAGTATTTACTTGACATGGTATGATGCCTCTGATTCAAATTTGGTCAAATCAATTCGAGTACGGATTCGTATCGGTATGAAACCAAGCTTTTCGGTGACAAGTAAACAAATACATATATTCAGCATGAATTTCCAAGAACGGAATTGGTGGCTCTCAAATTAAGTGATTTAGGTTTAAAGGTAAAAGAAATTAGAGCCTGCATAAATCAGCCAGTATTGATTTCAGCCTGTTGCTTTATAATTTTGCTTTGAAACCAAGAAATAAAATGCTTACCAAACATAAGATATTCTCATGCATGAATACAATTCCAAAATGTTTCTGCTTCCGACAACTTTAGCATTTCCAAAATCATCAGGAAATTATCAAAACTCAATATAACTAGGCTAACAAATTATCGCGACAAACGTGTAATGCATTTTTATGGTTTGCCAAAGTGAACCGAGGTGGGTCAGCTCATAAGTCTCCGACAGCGAAATGGAGGCGATCAAGAAGTCAATGCTGGAGATGAAAAAGGAGAATGAGAAAGCGTCAGACAAGGCAGATGCGAACGAGAAGATCTACAAAGAGGCCAGCATCCGAGTGCAGAAGGGAGAGGAGGAAGTGGCCGACTTGGAGAAGCGCTGCAACCAACTCGAGACGGAATTCGAGGCCTGTCAAGCCGACCTCACCAAGGCCAACTCTGACCTAAGTGAGAAGGAAAAGAAGCTGACTGAGGTACACAGTGCAAACAACAGGAGAAACTTGAGAAACCATTTTAAAATCCTTTAACGAACCAACGCGTCAATTATGTTCCAGACTGAGCAACTCATCTTTAAAATGTCGATGCAGCTTAACGAGCTCGACGACAAGTTTGACGGGACAGAGAATCAGCTTCAAGTCACTAATGACAAGCTTGAAAGGGTTCAGCGAGATGGGAGATGAGGCGAATCGGTATGTACTTTGTTGCATTTGACTGGCACAAATGGACGATTATTGCGAAAAAAATGTCCAAGTTTGACACAATCCTAATCATTCGTCCAGAACGAACGCAAGCATTTGAAGTTTTTTTTCAGTAAAAATGAACTCCTTCTGCTTATTGCCACCTTCTAGCATTGTAAAGGTTTTAGAGAACCGGTCCAAGTTGGATGGGCAGAGGTTGTAAGGAATTAGAGAAAGAGTTGAAAGACGTGACGACACACGCGGAAGAATCAGATAAGAAGATTGACGAGGTGTAAAAGTCGACATATCTTTGTCCGAGTTTTTAGTACCTGCGAAAAAAATCGGTTTCCAGTGCGGGCCGAAACTTGCATATAGATCAGAAATCAATTCTCAAATGATCGCCTGTTAGTCTCAACTCACAGGATGATAGTGTCGTTAAAATATGCCAAGTATTTTTCAGCCTGCACTAGAAACCGCTCTCTTGTGTCACTTTCGTAAAGTCCGAGTTTCAGTTGAAGTACCAAAAATCTATCTTACTTTATTCCTACTTTCACCAGTTACAAGTGGACGTGAAGTGACCTTAAAATACTTCAAGAGAAATGTTTCTTTACTCTCATGTATGAAATTGTGCGTGAACATGGTAATAATGGCATCTTGTTTTACTCTCCGATTTACCTGATGTGTTGCAGGTTGCCCCTTGCCCTCTCGTGCTGCTGTTCTGTCGTATTGTTTTTTGGCGTTGGACAACATAATCCACTTTCTCATTGTTTCCCAAATATCCCCTTGCAGACATGTCTGAGCCCGTGAGTGTCTTCGGAAGTGTTAGTAAAAAGCTTTTCATAATGCAGCCAGTCTTGCTTCACAGACCTGCCAAAAGATGTCGATGGTCGAGGAAGAGATCGAGTTTGCGGAGGAACGCGTAAACAACCACGAGATGTAAGGGGGTCTCTCAACAGTCTCACTTATTACATATTATGCAAAATATTTGAAGTTTAAAATGTTTCTGATTTTACAAGGAAAATTCTCCAGCTCGAAGAAGAAGTGCAGGTGGTGGGAAATAACTTGAAGTCGCTGGAAGTGTCGCAGGAAATGGTGAGCATAAATCAGATATTGTCCAACATCTTTTAATAAAAGGAAGATATGAACGCATGACGTTTTCCGATAAGATTTTATCATGTATTGATATTTTATCGATTTTGTAGTCCCGTCTCGCCGAGATTGAGTTCAAGGAGACGATCGCAACTTTATCGCAACAGCTCAAAAAGGTTTACAGAGTTTACAGTCATTTTTTTAAATAAAAATATTCCAGATTAATTATTGATTTGCAAATTGGCAAAGTCACATATGCGATAAATCCATTTGTTTTAAGTTGTTTCATATATTTTGTACATTTTTTTGGATTTTAAAAGACTTGATATTTTTGTTTCGATTTTTTTTAAAAAAAAAACAAGCTCTATTTTTATTTTATTAGATAGCTTATATAAATATTTGCATACTTTCCGTAATTTTAAACAAAGTATTGGACTGTACATATATATGCTTTGCGCTGAACGTATCTGCTTCTCTATGATTATTTTCTCAGCTACGATTTGAATTCACGTTATGAATTTTGTACATTGATATATATTCTCTGTCAGTGAGCAAAAGGCAATTTAATACACACTTCATCCCCATGTCCGTGTTTTGTACAGACGGAGACAAGAGCGATCACGGCTGAAAGGACAGTTCAAAAATTAATGCGCGACATTGACAGACTTGAAGGTAATATTTTAATAACTTTGCATGTGGCCATTTTGCAAGATGAACTGAATTCGGGGATCTTTTTTTGTAGACGATATGCGTACAGAACACGACAAACTCAATTCCATAACTATGGAGATGGAGGCAACAATCTCGGAGTTGAAGTGAATGAGTGTTGCACATTTTAAACGAGGAGAAATCATCTTAATTACAATTAAGTAGAACCAATAATAGAAGAGTTGTTGATATCAAACTTTTTTTGGGTTTGTTTAAATTCTAAAGCAAGATTAAAATGTCAGCACATTGTAAGTTCATTTGTGCTCACAATCTCAAATATTTCATGCGTCTTCAAACAACCGCTCGAAGCAAATTTAAACTTTTGTTCGTGTTTTGCAGGCTTCGTTACCATTTTTGCTTTCAAATCTAAGATAAGCCAAAATTCCTGCAGAATATGTACAAAAGTATTAGCTTGAATTAAATCAAATTTCGAGTTGTGAATATTAAAATTTGCCCCAAAAAATGTGTAAATAAGGCAATAAAATCAATTTTGGTAATCACCTCCATTGTATTTGAGTATTAAGCCAAGAAAATATCGCGTCTAAATGTTTTCGGAGAAGGCCTTCCTCCAGAAATGAACAAATCCACCTCCACTCTCTTCATACCACGCTGCAAATATCAAAAGCTTGCCATAACTTTTGTGTTCAAATAGTGGAAATGTCTCGTGAAGTCATTGCCACTTCTCATTTAGCAATTCAAAAGTCAAAGTTTGACTCCTCGAAGAAGATGAAATGCTGTCTCCGCATCCGGCCTCCTCCACTTGCACATTTCCATGTGAAGTCAAAGTCCCTGGCAGCAGCGGCAGAAGCTCCACTCATCCATCGAGAAAGCCACGTTTTTTCCCTCTGCTCTGCGAGAGAGGGAAAGCTGGCGGTGCATCAGACCGCTGCTCTTTTTTTCCACCTTGTCTTTCGCCGAAGTTGATTGTGAGTGTGAGGCCATCGGATCGTCAGACGCCGCTTTTGTTTCGATATGCACTATCTCTCCACAGCTCACTTTTTTCCTCTTCTGGAAATCCACCGACTCTGTGGATTCTCTGTCTTTCTTTCGTTCCCTCTCATTCTTCTCCTGATGATGTAAGCTGAAGCTTGCGGAAAAATCGGAAGAAAATAATAAAGGGAGGAAAATCGTTATATTGCATATAAGTTCAGATGGCGGGCAATCCACAACGGATTTTTTTTCCTTCTTCGTCGTCGTCTTCTTCATAAGTAGGAAAATAAGCTTTTCTCTTGAGTCTGAGAGTGTGTGCTCATTCGTGCGAACTCCATGGATAAGTCAGAAGAGAGAGAGAGTCGTATATTAATATAAATTCATATAGATAGGAAATGGGAGGGGTGATGAGAAAAAGAAGGAGAGAGAGAGAAGGAGAAAAAAATTTGGGGCAGAAAAAAATTTTCCTTCTCCTATTTGGGTACGCTATATGGGGATGAAAATGGAAAAGAAAATTTCATATTGCTTTCCGTCATTTCAATCGATTGTATTTGGGGCGATTGCGTGGTATATTCTGACTTTGCCACACGGACTCACGGAGAGAGAGAGAAGTTTTTCCTACTTTTACTCTAAAACTGGCTGTCTCCAGCTTAGTCTCTCCACCTCACTTGTTTCTCGCTGCTCACTTCTTCCCTCTCTGAAACGGAGTAATCAGTAAGAAGCGGAGGAGAGAGGGAGGATAGCAGACATCGTGCAGAAATAAATGTATCGCGAGAGGTGCTTACACCTTAGCACAATTACTTCGGAATGAGAAGAGGGGATATGCATCATCATCAAAAAATACTGGAGTTTTCAGGGGAACCCGCACACAACTGTCTTCCACAAAGAGAGGGAGGATGTATGCACATACGTGCCAGCATTACACATTCTCCTTTCTATTATTATGACTTTTCAAGATTTCATTTTCCAGAAGGAGACGGACTGGAAAAATATGAATCATGGAGGAGCATCGTCTGCGTGCTTGAAAGGAATTCCGGAGAAGGGGACAAAAGCCAAGAGGAAAAAAGTCGTAACGCACAAAGAGCATAATGAGCGACTAGACTACCTATATATGTAATACTTTTTTTAAAAGTTGGTAGTTGAACGTTACGCTATATCTTCAACAAACGAAATAGAATGCAATTTAAGGAAAGAAGATAGTAAAAATGTGTGCAAATTTTATTGATTTGCCTAATTGAAAATATTTTTATTGGCTTTTAAGATTTAATAATATATTTAAGCTAATTTAAAATATTTTTTAAAAGTTTAAAATGCACTTTAACATTAAAATTGTTCAAATCTGTTTTAACCTTAAATAGTGATAATTTTATTAAAACTGCATATATAAATTATATGTAATATTTACAGGAACTGATAACGTCTTACAATTAAATTTGTCTAGCACCAGTTTCTTTTTAAAGTATTTGCCGAGAAAAATACCGTTGTTTAAGAATTCTTCATTGGAAACGAAAATTTATAAATCGGTTTATTGAACTGTCCCTTTTTACAAATCACGGTAAAAACACATTACATCAATGAATTAACCAATATTCATCACGCTACTTAGAATACAATAAAGGCTTTCAAAAATATCAATGAAATTAGTACTTAACTTTCATGGAGTCTAAATCACCTTCACTAGTCTCGAGTAACTCAGATAGCGGTTGTTGATTTGAGGAAGAAAGTCTGTATTTCTTGGAAAGCTGGATGATGTTGAAATTAGTCATCGGCAAATGTCCGTCCAATTTCTTAAGTACAAAGCCAGATATAGATATATCCCTCTCTCTCCACCAGGTTTGCCCTGTTGACCTTGAGTTTTCTTACGAGCTTCGTTTCTGATTAACTTTGTATGCCTAGACTCATTTGCAAAAGCAATTTCAGTTATACGTATTAAAATGGCCAACTACAGCGTAATGAGGAAAATAAACGAACTGCTTAATATCCCGTCTTGCCAATTTTTAACTCACACATTATAATTTTGAGCCGATGACAAGCTTAATCACGCATTAATCATTCATTAATCACTCGTAATTTGTGTATTTCGCAATATTCTATTTATCCTATTATAGCGCCATCAATTTAATTTGATGGGTTTATTCAATACATAACTGTATATATTTTGTGAAGCTTATTCTTTTCACAAAAGTTAATACTGCAATAGTCATGAATCATTAGAAAATTGCACTACATTTTGTGACAGAGAAATCTCACTATTTTGTTGCGGCAATCTCATTAAGAAGTTTGTTACAAAGAGTTTGAACTTCTATACTAATCCAGGTAAATAATTTACTTACCGATATTTATTATCTGACTGTTTCAAACGTCAATTGAGAAATGCGAATCTTGTGAACAAGCAACTTCCGCTTTACGCCTCTGGAAATTGTCAAGGATCGATATTTGCCTTCGAGCGCACGAAATTCGAATGTGACAGATGAGCACCTCCCATACACAAAGTATGTTCCTATTTTTTCTATGTATTCCTCCTAACTTATTAAAAGTTACATGAGCGATGAAATCTAAATTAGGCAGTTTGCTTGCTCCGAACAAGAAATTTGTCGAGCAACTGCTAAAAACGGGAGCGACACGCACTTACAGCCCAACTTTGCAATATTGAGTGTATTCAAAGGAGTCTTACGCACGCTCTCAATTATATTAAGCAAATGAAAAGGATATTTCTACATACTCGCTTTTCCCCTCTAATTTTTTTTCAGAGAAAGTCTCCGTGACTCCACTTGTGCAAGTAATAGACCAAGTTTTTCCCCCTTTTCTCAAACTCGAAACTTACAAAATATTATTTCCTTTATTCTCCCTTCCATTCAATCAATTGTCTTTTCGAGAAAATGGGCTCTCTCTCTCTGTCTCTCCCTCTGCACTTCCCTGTGAGTCAATGCAAGAGGAAAAAAATTGTTTTATTTTTGCCTTTCAATTTACACACAAGGAGAGTTCCATGCATGCCAGGAACACTTGAAGTCAAAATGTCATTAGTTCTTATCTCACAAGTATTGATTCCAAAATGTGATAATCAACTGCAGTTTAAGTTCCCGCAACATACTCAATTTTTATGTAAAAAAGAACAGAAAATCCGTCGCAGTTTTTCAGTACATTTCTATGATTTCAAGAGCATTTTTTTCCTTTCTTAAAACTCAAATATCGAAGAGTTCTTGTTTTCTTCTCGAGAATTTGTCTCGGCATCATGAGAGCTTCCCCGCGTGTGACACAAGGATAAAGTATGATTGTCAAACGGAGAATCGAAATTTTGAGTGGTTCTCTCCAAGAAATATTGTCGTCATCGGTGATCAAATCAGTTGTGAAAATCGATGATATGAAAATTGTGCATGGAGACACGCATCAAAAAAGCGTTCCGGTCTTTCCAAACACGGATTTCTTTCCCTCTCTTCTCTGAGTTTTATATGTGTGCCCATCATTCATTCAAATGAAAAAGGTGAGGTAATAAAGATGCCTACACACATTCCTGCCGTTGCCGTAGTCTGTGCAATCTTACTTGGCTCATTTTTTTATACTCGTCTCTCTCTTCCACACAATTGAAAAGAAGCTCATTGAACTTCAGGATGAGTACCTATCGAGATGCTTGCGAAATTTGAGCCGTCCCCATACCTAATTATAATTAAACTAGGGTCTGACTCTCCTACACCAAGATAAGGAAATTTTGCGACAAGCTGGAAACTGAAACCCGATATCATTTCACTCGGGCAGATATCTACAAATACGAATCACGTGATTCAAATGTAAATCCAGACGATCAGATTCATTTACGGTTTGCGGAAATCGTCTGGCATTCCCTTTCTTCCAAGGTGCCATTGACTCTGGTCATGTCCAACTGTAAATTTAGAGAGTGTAAACGACCCCACAGAGCTAATGCCTTTTTTCCTGCCTTTTCTCTCCCTTCCTCAGCGACTCAGCCTATTACTGACTTTTTGCTTCATTCCATAATTTCTTTCTCCGCAAAAGGTAAATTCTTCTTCCCCGCCGTTCCCCCATTGCATCCGTTTCGAAAGACAAAATGTTCAAACTTTCTCATTCCCTTTCTCAACTTTTCATTTTTGAAATCACCGACGTCGTTCTTCCAGCTTGTACATATCTCCTAACACGACCAGGTTTATTTTCGGGTGCAAGCTTTGAAAAAGATTTTTTTATTATATGGTATGGAGACACACACACACACTCACTCACACACACTGTTTGTCATCTCATTCCGGTGGAGTAAGAAAGAGAGAGAGCGAGGCACACGGCGACCACCACCACACCACCATCACTATCGTCATCATCATCATCCCGATCGTCATCATCATCATGAAATAAAGCTGTGTGGAAAGACGAAGGCAAAAAAAGTCCATCAGTTCAAAGGCAAAGTGGATAGTATCCATGGTGCCTTCCCGCAAGAACAAAGTATGCACGGGAATACACCGTTTTCTTTTCGCGGAGAGCATCGAGATTTCAGCTCTGGAGACGCTGGACTATTTTCTCCCTATCCACGTATACATGTGTGTGCGGACTGCGGAGCACACACACACACACCAGCCAACCAGCCAGAGTGAAAACAAGAGGGAAAAATAAGCTGTAATATAAAACTACAGGGGAAAACTGAAAGCGAAAAGAATTTTTTTTTTCCTTCTCTCTCTTCTCTCCCTTTTTTCACGAAAATAAAAGTATAAAAGAGAAGGGAATAAAGTATAAGATTCCTTTTTTTCCTCCAAGTTGAATACATTTTTTTCCCTCTTGCTCTCTTTCTCCCTATGCATGTGTGAGTGTAAATGTGAGTGAATGATGGAGAAAAAAGCGAGAGAAGGAGGAAAAAAAGTTTTTTTTTCGGGGAGAAAGGTTCATGTGAAGACTCTTCCAACTTTACACTCTGAAAATGGGAGTCACACTGTGCAGTTGTTGTGTTTTTTGTCGTCAACGTCTCTTCCTCCCCGTTGACTCCATGTCTGTATTTTTCTCTGTGTGTGTATAAGTTTCTCTCGCTTCGGTTTGTTGTTTTTTTTTCCCGTAATTCTCTTCCTCCCCGTTGACTCCATGTCTGTATTTTTCTCTGTGTGTGTATAAGTTTCTCTCGCTTCGGTTTGTTGTTTTTTTCCCGTAATACCTTTTACTAACCGTTTTCATATTAGGGTAACACTAGTTTCCACTTAATTCCGTAGAATATGACACAGAGTGACGAGAAAGCGAAGAGAGGAAAAAATATTGAATAACTTTACCAATTTTTTTATTGTATCCGCCGATGGGAAAAAATATTAATAAGGTTGTATTAAATAAGTCGGTTTAAATAGTGTACGAAATAGTCAAGAGACAGAGACACAAACACACATACAAAAAGTTTGGACATTGTTACGTTTTTCCAATCATTAACACGGTCATAGTCATAAGCCCAGTGGGTATTAGGGATGATATTAAGAGGAGCAAAGGGATAATATAAGTTATTCTCTCACTCCTTTCCTCTCTCTCTCACTATTTTCTCCTTCCTATAGTCCATAAAAGTAAACAACGTACGTCATCGTCATCATCGTCAGCATCAGTGAAAAAAAAACTCGCAGTTTCTCGTGCACTCTTCTTGTACTCAGACTCTCAGCTTGACAAAAATAAATGCGCTTTATCACAGCAAACATCAATATCAAAGTCCAGTTGGATAGAACGGATCTTGTCTTTTCCTCACATGGAAATGTCGTCTAATTCATCAAAGGACACTCTCAGTTTTCCCAAGTGCTCCGAGTTCAATTTCGTGGAATTTCAGTTTCTACAAGATCTCAATGGAAGGCTGAAATTTCTTTTTAAAAAATTGTGACAACGTTCCCCATGTTTCACGAAGATACATCGAAGAATTTCTTATGTGACGCATTCAGAGTGAACAAAGTGTGAAAGGAGAAAAAAGTTGTTTTTTTTTGCGTTTGGAATAAGTTTTGAGCGCAAGTGAAGAAGCCGCCTTGACTCATTTGCACAGGGGGAAGTCTTTGTCTCGGAAAAAAAGTAATATTTTTGTTCCTCTTCTTGTACGCACATTTGTATTGTTGTAAATGTATTTTTGTTTACCTTCGTGCCGCTGTAGAGTGTGGAACATGATCTCCCTTTGATGAAAAGGCTGAGATGACATGATCTTTTGCAAAAGCACGTTGAAGCGTTCCCTTTGCACTCTGTGCACGTGTGAGCCCAACAAACGGGGAAAATACTCACGTGAAGGAGGCAAAAGAAACGGGACTTCAAAGTTGCCTTTGAAGAGATGACTTGGCTCACGAGCTGTGTGTGTGTGTGTACACATACAGACCCGATTCAGCTCTGAGAAAAAGGAATAGGAAAAAGGGATTGCATGACACTACTGAATGAAATCCTCGGGAGAAGTTCAAATTCCTTTAAAGTTTGACTCAAAGGGACGGGGTTCCCATTCACAAAAATATGGAGTGCGTGTGAAACCAAGGCACTTTTGATTTAATGCGTATTTGCTACATATTTATTCAATTTTTATTATTTTAATTATTTGCAAACTTTATGCAGATTTTTTTAAAAAAATCTATGAATTAGGAAACTTTTTGTGTTTTCAAGTCATAGAAGAGGCCAAAGTCGATTTGAAATTTTAAAGTAAAATTGCTGCATGTAAATATTAGCATTTAAGATCAAAATTATTTACGATTTTTATAAATTTGGTAATGATATGAGTCATGGACTATGACTCATATCGGCTTTCTTTTTTGCATTTAAATGACACGTAATCTTACAAATGTTTTCCAATATCTTTCCCACAGCAAAAGAGTGTGCGTTATTCGGACTCCCTTTCTTTGTCAGTGAGAGTATGTCAGACCACAGCGCCGCACGGAAGAGAATAGGAAACCGTCACCGCCAACTGTTCACAAGTCCCTCTGACCATCACCATCATCCTCATCGTCGTGGAAGCCGTGATCAGCTGAAATTTGTCCATCTTCCACCCAACAACTCGACTTCATTTGCAAAACAAGCCGTTTTCCTTGTCCCATTTATCCCAAAATTGCACAAAACTTGTCTCACTTTGGCCGTACAACCTGGAGGTCAGAAAGATCGTAAGTGAGCTTTTAACGATTTTCTTTTCGTACCTGTAAAAAAAATTCCCATGCGCTTTCGCATTCGGAAGAAAAACTTTTTTATGAGCTTCGGAGAAAGTACAACACACGGAGGGCATTTTTTTAAACAAATGAGCCGACTCATGTTAGGGGAAAAGCCATCGTATTTTTTTCGCTTGTTTAGCTTTTTGTGCTCACTGAATTTTTAATGGAGAGTACTCCACCCAAGTCAATCTCGTGAGTTTTTGAATTTATTTAAAATTTAGTGAGGGTAATCATGGGAGGTAAATAGGCTCTCTTGTCGTGTTCCGAGTGTCTTGTTCAAACCGTCCTTTACAATTATGGGCCACTCCTCTGTTCAAAAATGTAGAAGAACTTGCACTCGTCTCTGAACACGTCGCACACAGCCCATCTTGTAGTGCGCTTATTAGCGTTTCCCCTCTCTACAACAACCCCTTTCGCCAATTTAAAGTTGACCAATGTAAAAAAAGAGAGACAAGGATTAGGTGATGGATGGACTAATAGCTCGCTCCTTCGAAATTGTATGCACTTAAAATACCATTTCTTCAATAACAAATTCAACGGCGTATTGACAAGCAGAGAGAGAGAGAGAGAATAATTGAGAAGTTATAAATTGCCCTCTCTCTCTCTCTTTCGATGTAGTATTTAATAGTGGCAATTGGCTCATGGTGAGGGTTTACCAAACGGAGGATAATTTGCAGTTCAAAAATGGAACTTTATATCCCATCCATAAAGAGTATCGACCATAGACAATATTTCCGTTACATTGTACAATTTAAAAGGAGAGGAAAAATGTTTTAATTTTAAGAATACAAACTTTGGCTTGGTTGTTGGTATTAAATCTGATTCGAAATTTGAAATGATTAAATCAGTCATTGAATATAAATATTCTAGAAGTCTTGTTACTTTATATCAAATTTTTTGACAAAATTAACCAGATAGCGCCTTAGCAATTTTGAAACTTGAGTGGTCTTTTTCAAGGTGTATTGGTTTAATATCAGAAATAACTCAATTTCCCAGCTCCAAAGTGACTTTCAACTATCTCGTTGACAAATTTTTTCGCCATTGTTGTCTTCATTGCGAAAAAAAAGTTGCACATTTTGTACTTTTCATCGAACAACAAAGTGGAGAATGAGGAATGGCCAGTATTACAGTTATTTTGGATTACGCTTCCTCCACGAGC
>JAHZMY010001713.1:0-14400 GCA_027743915.1 Seira sanloemensis | reverse complement strand
AAAGTATGTATATGTGATCCGGCGGCAAAATTGAGAATCTCAAGTAAGTTGTAAATATAAAAGAAATTCGGAATTCACATTCCCTCTAGAAGTTGTAATGTCAAATAACCTTGGGGGTACAACCTAAGAATTCGGGAACAGATTTGAGCAAGACTTTCAGCTAGTTTGTTATGGTAGAAATCAACATTAATTTTGTTGATTACATCGTGAGATTACACCTACTTAATTCCAACATGTGTACAAAACTGTGTAATTATAAATTGTCAATGAATCCCCGAAGTCTTCCTGAGAACAAACTGACTTGCTCCCCAAGAGAATGAATGATGCAATGATTTGGTACATGATTAGGTATTTTCTTTAAAAAATCTTTATATCATCAAGTTTATGTATCTGTGGAAGGAAAGGAGAAAAGTGCGCGATCAGAAAGGGTGGAGTAATCTCTCAAGATCTGATGACATAAATTTCCGGGTCTTAGTTTCTGGCTGCACATGACGACATTCGAGCACTTTTCCATGCAAATTCTTCACACACTCATTTGCATAGGATACTGACTACATAAACCACTCGTTCACCGCTCTCTTTTCTTCCCTTCGCCTCGCTGGAACATTCCCTTTTATTTCTAGCTCTATTTTTCTGCCTTCCACAAAAGTCGAGAGCTTCATTGTGGAAAGGGAAATAACTACCATTTCTATTTGCGGATTTCTTTTAAGATACGCCGTCAATGCTAGTCCCCACTAAACAGATTGCCCTAAAGAAAAGTCGAAATCTTAAGATATGCCTTTCAGCTCAGGACAAAAGTACAGCAGACAAAAACCAGTGATATTCTGGAAGGACGGGGAAAAAGTGGAAGTTGAAGAAGGAGAAAGATTTGTAGGAAAATGACTTTCCCATTTTTGCTCCCTCCTATGAAAACCATTATCCCATGGACTGCTTTCATTCTTAATCATGAAGAAATTGAGTTGCCTCTATTAAAATGAAGGCTTTATATCCGACTGCATCGGAATTACTGCTTTGTCCCAAGACAATGTTGCAATTCATGTTGAAACAAGATGGCTTTTTAAAGAAAATAATGCCTTAAGACAGTACTACTAGTCGAGAGGACTGAAAGCTTCTAATTTATCGCTGATTTACACAAGTGCCCATAATACTGAGACATCAAAGTCACTTTGTTTGGAAAACTTTGAAAATACCAAGAAAACGAATATATTGCTACAATTGCTGTGTAAATAAATGATTTTTACTTTAAGATTTTTTTAAATCCATTATTGGCTTATTTTCCTTATAGAATGCAAATGAACATTTTCTGACTTGAAACCACGCAATTAGCAAAATGATATATTTAACCAATAAATACCACGATTTGCAAGGCTTACAAATAGGTTTGAAAAAGTGAAAAAAATCAGATCACTGCCTTCCTTAACAAGTTACTCGTAGCATGAGGTTGAGTCTGATGATGTGAGAGCAAGTGTGAGTGAGCGGAGGACGGTGTGTGTTTTTGTGTGTGGAAACGTGTGAATGAAAGACAAGAATTTCACAGTCAAGTGGTTTTCTATAAAGCAAGTCAAAGTGAAATGTGAGGAGAAAGGGAAGAAGAAAAGAAGGGAAAGGGGAATCAGGGCAAGCCAGTGGATGGACAGACAGCCTTGATCTATGCTTGCCCCTTTCAGCATTTTTCTCTCACATTAGAAAGTAAAAGACAAGCATGTATGAATCTATTAATGGGACAGATGAAAAGAAACGTTACAAAATCGCCCTCCACACAAGAAAAGATTTCACAAGTGCGTATATACTTTGCTTTTTTGCGCTTACTTTGCTTTCCTTTGTAAGTAAAGGCTCATATCTTGTCTGTCTCGGAGATGAGCTCAAGTCAAGAGGAAATGGAGAAAAAAAAGATGTGAGGAAACACAAACAAGTTCATACATGTGTACGCGTAGACAAACATGAATACCTACATGTTATGCATTTATTTATATGTGGAAAACAAGGGGAAAATATAGCGGAATCAAAAAAAACACGAGAGAAAGGGACAGGAGTGACAAGATTTTACTTGTTCAATGGAGAAAGTAGGGGATAGTAAAAACAAGAAGGAAGAAGTCCGTGATAAAACAACATTTTGGCCTGTGTGACTTTCTGGGGCCGTCTTTTTCCACTTTTTACACATTTTGATTCTTCGGAGCCTATCCTTTGTTTTCCTTTAGTTGGGAGCTTTTGTTGTCATTCTTTTACGAATCCTGAAGGTAGTGAGTATTTTCTATTTTCAGAATTTTACGATGTTTGTGTTTCATAAAAAAACTCTTGTGCTAAATACACGTCTTTTTCAAGTCAGCATGAGCATGCACACAGTTCATATTTATGGACGTGTGCGGCGTGAAAACATGTAAGATTCCACGTTTTAAATACAACACATTTTTGCAATGATACACCCCTAAATGCAAAATATTTCAATACTTACCTCAACAAAAACTGATTGATTTACTAAAAAACGATGAATTTAGATGTTGAAAAATGCATTTTAGTAGCTTATCCATGGTTTTAAAAAATACAACATTAGGTATGCAAATTAAAAAAGCAATTATTGGCTTTAATAAGAATTAGACAAGTCTTCAGTTTTCAGTAAAATATCATATTTGTAGCACAGAATCCAGGTTTGATGACGGCGCGGTGAAGATGTTTTTTTCGTTCATTTTTTAAACCTTCTAATACCCCAATGCGGACTCATTGCCTCCGAGATAAGCACGTCCATATGAAGATNTTCAGTAAAATATCATATTTGTAGCACAGAATCCAGGTTTGATGACGGCGCGGTGAAGATGTTTTTTTCGTTCATTTTTTAAACCTTCTAATACCCCAATGCGGACTCATTGCCTCCGAGATAAGCACGTCCATATGAAGATGGTACAGATGCATACGTCTCTCACTTGCTCGCAGACTAGCCCACATGTGGGACAATAATAACGCACGTTGTTTTCCACAGCGAGTAAAAAAATTGTTCGGAGAGGGAAGGAAAAAGAGAAGCCACGAGAGATAGAATGTAGTGGGTGGTAAGCTGAAGAGATTTACGGAGCTATAGATCAGCTATAATGTCAGTGCGGGTTGCTGAGCTTTGAGTCTTTTTCAAGCTATTCTTTACATAACTGGAGCAATAAGCATACCACTACACCACCGCTGTGGTCACTTTTTCTCTATTTTTCCTCAAGCCGACTGAGTGGAAAAAAGGGGAAAACGTGATGTGTACCAAATACGAATCGCCTACAAAAAGCGGACATAACATCGTCGTCACATTAGCTGATGATGTTGCCTCTCAGTAGCTATTGCGACTTAACATGAAATCAGAAAGCATGGACATTAAAAATAGGCAAAACCCTCTTGTTAAAAAAAAAATGTTCCCGGAGTTAACTCTGTGTGTGGAGTCGACTTAGGCACAAGTATTCCTCTCCGGCTAGATGCTTAGGTACACCGTGAAAGAAAAGCATTGGTGTGTGCTGGGGCATGCACTATCAACCGCTGAAAAGAAAGGAGGAAAACGTAATATGCCCATGTGGCTTTCCACTTGCAAGATCACATGCACATATTTTATGCCTATTGAAAACGAGGGGGTAACATCATCTTCACTTGCCACAATGGATGGAACAAACTGCAAGAGAAAAGGGAGAAAAAAATGCATAAAAAATCCAACATGAATATTTCACTGGCCCTCTTCCTCTCTCTCTCTCGTTGGAATAGTGCAGACTTAAATTTTCATGTGGAAATGATGTCGGCCCAACAATGGTATAGTAAGTAGTAGCCATTGGCAATTCAGATACGGGAGAAAAGTAATATTATCTATCGACACGTCCACCCAATTCACCAGCTCCCATTACTATTATCTGCACCACTACAAACAGCCCTGAGAGGAGCTATCAAGTCAGAGAAAAGGTGAAGATATACTTACGTCAACTGCTCGTAGCCACTCTTTCTCGTTACTTATCAGCAAGCCAATTCATACGGGGGTGAAAGTGCTATTTATCCAAGTGCTTGCTACTTAATTATCACAGCGCTCCCCCAAAAATATCTTTATTATCATGTCTCAGTTGGAACCGTTTTATCCGACCAGCTCAAGAAAAGCATGGATTTCTTGTGCTTGAGAGAGAGAAAAATAAGTGATTATACCACTTTCTCTCAATTTGGTAATGGAAAGGCAAACCTGGAAAATACATTGGACATACTGCTCAAAATTTCTTGGTCAAATGATGACACGATGCTTTGTCTCAATCTTCATTTTTAATCTATCGAAAATGGCCATTGAAGCTCGGAAGGCAAGAAGCGAGTGGTTCTTAACCCAAGATATTTACAGTCGTTGGCTTACACTATCTATATGACCGAACTGAGAAAACAGCAGTAACCAGGAGAGATAAAAAGTTAGACCTAGTAATGAGACCTTTGCACTAGCACGGGATCGTCGACTAAACTAAACCTACTCTCAGAGTTCACACGACATTCCATTGTCCCTGCAATTGACTCATTCTCTTTCACACGGAGCTTCGCGGAACGCCATCGAAAGGTGACATCAACACTTAATGGGAGGTATTTTAGAAGCTATCGCAATCGTAATCAGAATCATTGACATAATTCTACGGAATGGCAAGGCGAGAGAGGCCAGTGTTACAAAATTACATGGTGACGCAAATAATCGGAGATGACAATAAAATGACCAGCTCCCAAAACTCTATCGCAATCGTAATCAGAATCATTGACATAATTCTACGGAATGGCAAGGCGAGAGAGGCCAGTGTTACAAAATTACATGGTGACGCAAATAATCGGAGATGACAATAAAATGACCATCTCCCAAAACTTATTACCTAGATAAAACTCTTCCACTCAGCACTTTCACTTGAGGAATTAATGAATTTTCAGCGTTTTTATCACCAGTTTCAAATGTGCCACCGGATAAATTTATTTTTCACACGATTTATTTGTTTGATATCTGGTGGAGAGAATGGCTGCGCCTGAAATCCTAACCGAGTTTTATCTACCCGAATTCTTCCGTTAAACACGATCTTTTCTTAAAAAGATATTTCCTTCATTGGAAAAAGGGAAGCAATAAACTCATGATCACTTCCAAAAATTTATCGATAATTCGGTTAGAGCGTCAAGAACATCGTAAATTCTCTATTTATATTTCTGTTGTAAGTAGTTGCACGGTGATATGCAATTAATGTTTTAAGACGTCAATGTATAATACAAGTGTTTACAACTTTTAACTAAAACACTCTGTTTTTCTAAATCATTTGCCAAGTACTGGCTCAATTAAATTATAACTTGTGTTGTAGAAAATCTGACATAGGATAAATGAAATGATGAGTAAAATTCTTGTTACGAAATTCGTAAAACTCAAAAGTATTGATAACTCCAGTTTCTTTGTATGCAAAGCCGCTGAGTGAAAAGCTAATTAAATAGAGTTCCTCTGCATTAATATCTCACCCTCCCGCCTGTGCACGAGTACTCAGCACGAAAGATTTAAACTTTGCACTTTTCCCGTTTCTCCCTAATACACTTACTCCAGGGGAAAGTGATTCCAAGAAAACTCCCAAGCGCGGGCATATTTCACATAACTTTCTATGTCCAAGTCGGAAATTGTGTTATGAAACAATGAAACAAAAAAGAGCTAAATTGAATTAGAGCTACATCGAACAACTAAAAATTTGATTGATGCGTATTGTTTCGTAGCTTAACTGGCAAGGAAATCTGTTCCTGCAGCGAGTCCTTTCTTTGTTCCACCACCAGCGACTTTTCTTTCACTTCAAGAATTACTTTTGCTCTAGCACTATTGGCAATTCGACAATTACTTGAAAGTATGCTACAACTTAGCCGATGGTATGATGTACCACTCCCATGCGCCCATGACAATTATTTTCTCCAAGACAAATGACAGAGTTTTCATATACAATCTGTGAAAAAATCTAAAGTACGCCTGATAAGTTTAAAGATTTGAGAAAACTTACCCTTAAATCCTCGCTCCTCATCCTTTTCATTATTATTGTCGCACATCCCGCTGATAATTTCTGGAAAAGTTTTAAGAAAAGAGGAGAAAGATGTTAAAAGGATAAATTACAAGAGAAAAGAACCTTTTCTTCCTCTCCTCTTCCTCCGCGTTCTCTCAAAAAGAAGAGGTATAACATTAATTTTAAAAAAGTGACAACTTAATGTCGAGCCCATATCCCTGTCAATGGCAAATGAAATATTTATGTCAGTTTCCGACAGTTAACAGCTTTTTATCTAAAAGTCATACAATAATAATAGTTTTTCACTCGCGCATAAACCATATTTCTCATGCAGTTTCGCTTTCTCTTGATTGTCTTGTAGCGTCGATTAAAAGTATTTGGATGGAAGAAGAAAGTGGAAATAGTATTATTCTCAATGAAACAGTTCTCAATCTCCCTTACCATAGGTGGCTTAACTTTTGCTCAACTCTCACGAACTGTATGTATGTATATTATCTGCAAATGATAATTCACATCTAAACCTTCCGTGTATCTACAAGGAGCATAATGATTTTGAAAAAAAATCTTTCTGTATTTGCGTAGATGATCTATGCCCTTGGAACCACTGCAGTGTCTCCCTCAGACATCCCACAAAACAATGGTCTAAAACTCATTAATCTTTAAATCTCTCCTGCACACTACTTAAACTCCTTCTAAAAATTTTGAGAAAGGAGACGATCGCATAAAACATGAGACAGCTATATAAAACAAAAAAATAAGTCCCACTTTTCCCACAGCCCCACTTGAAATATTTATAAAGCCCGTAAAATCATCTGAGTGCATTTCTATCATGGAACCTTCTTCGCCAACACAAACGCAGAATAGACAAATGCGTGGTATACTCAGTGTAAGTATTACGTATAATAAAGCTATGGATTCGTGTACAATTGCCCAAAACTTTTTCCACTGTTTCAACTAATTTGTATAGGTTTAGAAAAAAAATGTGGAAAGGGAAAGTAAAATATATTTGCTCAGCATGCTCAGCCAGCTTTCCTTCCCGAGACCCATCTATTTACGGTAATCATTAGTGGCTCAGCATGAGTCCGAGAATGAAACGTGGTGAAAATGAGTGAAAGGTTAAAATAAAAGTGGAGAAATATTTTGCTCTCTAGCTTTTTCCCTTTCATAGTTCTTTCTTTCTCTTTCCTCTTATAATTCTCATAAAACATTGTTTTTTTCGTAGTTGTTTTCTGTTGTATAAACGTAAAAATCACTTTGCCGTAGTGCACAAGGCTCGTGTGCCTATTTAGGCAACGGTGGAAAAAATGGAGAAATCCAATTCATCCGAAAAGAGGCATGCGGTCAGGCAGTTTCTTTTCTTGGAGATAGACAACTAAACAAGACATTCGTCGACAGATGATGAAAGAAAGAAGCGCTGAAGAAGCAATATCTATTCATTGTTGGAGAAATCCACTTCAAACCTTACAAAGAAAAACTTGCGTCGCTTATACAAATGCTTTTACATTCATTTAATACAATGGATTAACTACACCAATACGTGCTGTCTTTTGAGAAAAAAATGTAACGCTACAAATATAAAAATGTTGCCTATTTGCTCACAAACGGTACTCAAAGAGAAAAGCAGAATTACAATTGTATAAACCTAAACATGCTGCATATTCCATTGGCAAATCATACGGCGAACTGGAGATATACGTAAGAAAGTCGAAATTGAAGGCGTGCATGCATATCGCCTCCGTTTCTTACAATGAACTCATGAAAGTTGAAAAGTATCTATTTGAATGAAGCTTCTCCTCAGCTTCCTGTTCACCTTATTTTTGTAGCACGCGAAAAAAAGAGAAAGAAAACGCTAATTCCCATACAGCTCCTGGAGATTTATTTCTACATGTTCCTATTACTCATTGCCAAAGTCACGAAATGCCAAATGCCACTCTCTGCTGTCCAGCATGATTTTATTTATCGTCTCCATTACAATAAATTTGTATGTCAGATTTTCTCCTGGGATCTGCTTCCTTCCTCAGTATAGATTTTTTAACCTTTCCTTCAAATAATTGTGCTTTAAAGCACTGTTAAAACATTCATAAATTACTCCAAATAGGTCTGTAGTAATAAGTCGATAATTGCAAAGCTGTTTAACGGCGACTGTCAAATTGACATGGTATATCCCATTTTTAAAAAGTTGAGTTTAGTTGAGTATTTGCGAATTACGTACGATGGAATCCACGTCACTTACCATGGCTATTGATGAAGTTGGCCAAATACAGATCCAGCTCTCGGACGGATACGTTAATATGGTACGGGTTAACACAAAGGCCGGGATGGAGACACTCGTGAGATTTCTCCAGTCTCTCTCCATCCGTACTTTCTAAAGGTATTGCTTTGAACAGTATTACCATCACAAGATCTAGGCGCCACACCTAAAATAAACAGCAGTCGATTTTAAAAACGTTCAATCTAAATTCAAACACTTTTTGTTTTAGAATAATGACGCAATATGCTCAATTTTACTATACGTAAGGACTATTTATATACTTAACAATAAGGATTGAGTCAGCAAAGAATTATATATCAAAAACAAAAATGATGGAAAGTAGTGTAGCATATAAAAAAGAAT
Source organism: Seira sanloemensis (assembly GCA_027743915.1). Taxonomy (NCBI): domain Eukaryota; kingdom Metazoa; phylum Arthropoda; class Collembola; order Entomobryomorpha; family Entomobryidae; genus Seira; species Seira sanloemensis. Next base: position 5,802 of record JAHZMY010001713.1, on the reverse strand, counting down.
AAGACATTCCAAGCAATAGACAAAAACTACATTTACTATGTACTTTCACCGCAGTACAAAACTCCTTCATAATCGGAGACGGCACTGCAAAAAGTACTTACTTTCTGCTATTATCATCAATTTTTGAATTACATGATATTCAATTCCTCTTGATACAGTGATAAACACAATAAGATGACAAGAATGGGACTAAAAGAGCTTCATATTTTATTCCAAAGATATACTTTACAAAATCTAATCACTGATGTCAAATTGCAAGAGTTATTGATATTACACACACATGACCGCATGTGCACTCTACATATATTACATTTCCATTAACCCTTATCTTTTATAGCGGAATAAATTATTACTGCGAGTTAAATTTATTAATGCAGATGCCGTATTTGAGGAAAAAGTTATCAAGGGAAAACAGCATCCATAAATTTTGAAATAAGAGCAATTTAAAAACAATTCAGCAATGTATATATGTTTATGATTTGCAACTTTGCAACGATTTTGTGTATGATTTCAGGTTTAACGAAAGTGCTCATGTAGCAGGCCATTGAACAACAACATGTGACAATGTTCCATTCGACTCGTGCTTCGATACGCCTGACGCAGAAGATGTTCGAGAGATGGGCGAGAGTAAAAATGTAAGCAGCCTGTTATATAAAAGGAAAGATAAATATATATTATCCATAAGCCCTTATAAAACAAAAAATAGTTGAAGCAGTTAATCAGTTGAAATTTTTCTTGTAAAAGACACTATTGTCCCTCATCCATTCTACTCTTTGTTGTACCTTTTATTTTTCTCGGAAGAGGCTATATCACAGGAAAAACGAAAGCGTTAGGGAAAGGCGAAAGTCAAAAAGTGTGACTTCACAATTTTGAAAGGAATCGGAGCAAAAAGTAGTTCTGACAACAGAAAAAAAAACTTTTTGTAAGCTGAAGTGCCTGGGCCTGCCTTTACCCCGGGAAGGAATGACTTATGAATGAGAGAAAAAGAGTCGATTTCCTATTGAAACTTGATAACTTTACCCATCTTTTACCCATTCAAAACTTGGAAAAACTCATTTTTCCTCATTGTAAGCTGTTTTTCCCGAGCTATCTCACATCCGCCGAAGAAAACGGTCTTGTTTTTATTGCTTTCCTTCTCCAGAGAAAGTCTTCCTGAGACAAAACTCTATTGAAAATATCCAATACTTAATGCATTTATGCCCCTCGCTCTCAACGCTTTACACATGCATTAAATACAGACGGCTCGGCTCTGCCCTGCACAACGGATAACCCTATTGTGCTGTCGCGACTCGACACTCCTCGCCGATTCTTCATATACATACATAGCAGGTCAGCGGGAATTGTTATAATTAAAATCTACANTAAATACAGACGGCTCGGCTCTGCCCTGCACAACGGATAACCCCATTGTGCTGTCGCGACTCGACACTCCTCGCCGATTCTTCATATACATACATAGCAGGTCAGCGGGAATTGCTATAATTAAAATCTACAAAATATTTGACTGTGAAAAGAACCTTCCTTTTCGAAATAAGTATTTGTTACATTGTATTTAAATTCCATTTTAAACTACAACCAGTGTCGGATAGATAGATTCTTTCATAGAAACTAATAAACGCACGTTCTTGCTGTGCCGTCAAACAGAGATGGCTGAAGGGGATCTACAGTATAAAGACGAAGAATGCTCCTGTCAAATTACGACCGTTACTAAAAAACTGGTTAGAAAAAAATCTAATTCCGCAATAGGGGCAAAAAGTTCCAACTTTCTCCATGAAACCAGCGTCGTGCTTTTAGTGTCCATAAACGCAATAAATAAATACATATGCATGCTCATTGTCGAGCAGCATGAAGTTGCGTTCGAGTGTCTAATTCCGCAATAGGCGCAAAAAGTTCCAACTTTCTCCATGAAACCAGCGTCGTGCTTTTAGTGTCCATAAACGCAATAAATAAATACATATGCATGCTCATTGTCGAGCAGCATGAAGTTGCGTTCGAGTGAATCAGTCCTATTTCAACATTGTTCCCCGCTACTGCACACATTGCACCACAACAGAAAGAACGATATGATTGTAGTTGTAAAAAGTGTAAGATTTGACTGGAAACGATAAATCTTTCCTGGGGTCTCCTCTTCAAAATCAGCCGTTTATCTCAATTTTCAAGGAAAATCAGCGTTGAGGCAACTCCCCTGATTTCTTCTACATTTAATGCTAACAAGCAGACATACATATAAAATCCAGTTTTTTCGTCTTTTCCAGAGAGAAAACATTTAGAAACTGACGACAAGATCCCAAAAAATGTATGTGTGGAAACCTTGTATTCCACCCTGTAATATGATGTGTACAAGAGACACAAAAAAAGAAGGATTTTGTAAGATGTAAGTAAGTTCACTTGGTTTGCTTCACTTGGATGCTTTGCTCTCTTTTCGACGACTACAACAGTTTGCCTTTCCGCAGCCTTTATTTTCCTTGTAGTAAACACTCAGCCTTCGAAACACACAAAAAATGTCTAAGTTTGCACACAGGGTCGAACAAAATATTTACAACTTCAAGTGTGTAAAGCTCAAGTACTACGCTTTCTCGTCTTTTATGGCCCTCTGGATTGTGATCATCATCACACTTCTTTTTGTACGCAATACGTTTGTATATATATAAGTATATATTGAAAAAGGCAAAAAAAATGTTGTCGTTTCGGAATTGAATCACAGTTGTTGGGAAAAAGAAAAGAAGCTGTAAAGACGAGAATAAGATATTTTACTTAACTGAAAGGATTGAGCTGATTTCTTACAGAATTGAACATGTTGGCAAAATGAAATTGTATTTTCTCTAGTAAATGCAGAGACATTGTTCGTCAAGGAGCGCGTCCAATCATAATAGCACTAGTTTTGAATACCGCTTTAGACTTTCGCAAAAAAAAACTACTGAAAAGTTTTTTCAACGTAGTACTGGGGCAATGTAGTACAATACCGAATGGCATTCAGATTCATCAAGTAAAGCCTTAATCTCAGCAAAGTAAAACGAGCTCTCTGTAAATTCGTAAGCCATGCTATATAAGTATACATGTACATATTTCGGCGTAAAATCTCCAATTTGATTTTATTCTCTTTTATTGGAAGAAAGTAGGAAAAGAGCAATTGCGGAGACTGAAGCTCTCTCGTCATGGCATACTATTTCCAGCTTTGATACAATAGATCGACTACGTGAGTCGTGAGGAATTGGAAATTGCACGCTTCAATGTTCATTGGAGAGAGGCGTGTCAATGGTTTCCAATTCCACCGCAATTGGGACTGATTAAGGTGGTGCGGCTTCCTCGTGATTTACGAACTCTATAAAAATCGTTACTCAGCTGTATTAGCATTCTCGGGGGCACACTGGACACTAGGAGAAAGGACGGCAGAGTTCCCTCGCAGAACTGAGCGGGAGACATGAGGTGATGAAGTGAAATGACCGTATTGCCGAATAAATGCCGTTCACCACTTTCAAGTTCCCCATTCAAGCTCAAGACAGAGAGAGAAGAGAAGAAATAAAATTATACAATTTAATCCGACTCGAAATTGATGTCCACTTTAAGTAAAATAGTACTGCCCTTTACAATTACAATACAATGAGGGTGGATGGATAGATGACTCGGGTCATTTACAAGTACTGCGGTGGAGACAGAGAGGGAACATTAGGACGTTTTGACGCTCTTCAGATTAAGGAGAGGAAGAAAAGTCAAGTGAACTCGCAGAACATATCTTTCTGAAATTAGGGAAAATCGTAAATATCCAGTGGTCATTTCCTTTCACGCCTACGTCCCAAGCTCAACAAAGCCTATATCTATTGTTATAGAGACTTTCCTCTTAATGATCAATATCATCCTTAATTACTCACCAGCGAAGCAAGTGTATTTCTTCCTGATTTGACTTCACATTCCACCAAGCACTTTTTATCGACTCTCACTTTCTCATAATGAATCACGACAAAGTACCTATAAGCTTTTAATTGACCTCCGCTGATTAAAACTTTTCAGAGCAATAATTACAGGTCAGAACATTGCTTTGAGGGTGGAACGTTTTTTTCGACAATGGAGTCGAGGAATGCGACTTTCACGTGATACTAATTAGAATCAATAACGTAAAACGAGAGAGATTTGACCATTTTTGTGGTTGACCACTAGTACTTGACATTTCTTAAAATAAATACCTTTTGAAATGCCTGATTTTTTCGGTTAGGAAAGTTTTCACGTAAGATGCCGCATCTGAATTAGAATACTGAGCAAATGGGCAATTTTCTATCGTGTGTGCAGTTTCATCACAGAGCAGTTTGGTTGTGGAGGATAGTCAGCGAGCAAGTTTCAAAAACCCAATTTATGGTTGCCAAGAATGAGGAATAAACTCTGGTCCGTGTAGATACACCTCTAAATGTCTCTGAAACATTAAATTGCATGCCTAGATGCAATAACTAAAATCATTGTCCACACCAAGATGAAATTCAAGTTGACAGATAGCGTGCATAAAACCTTTCTACTCAAGCTACTTTATAAAAATAAGAGAAATATGGTGATTGAGAAATGCGCGCTTTATTCCTCTTTTTCTTCGTCTACCAAAATATATTTTATTTCAAACCAACTTTTCTTTATTTCATCCTACAAAGTTTCCGGATGAGAGTGGCAAAAGAAAAATACGCTCGCAATACACCACATTTCAAAAACTAACAGTCTTATTTAAATTTTCTAATGAAAACTGAATTCACAACTTAAATTGAGTTCCGGCAGTATTTTTTCTATTTTGTAAATCTAGTGTTAATGCATGGATTCCGGTAGAGAATCACAAAAAATATTGTTTCATGCATAAGATTTATATGCGAAATACAAAAGTGTGTAAAAAAAGGAAAGTTCCGTACTTTAGAAAGTACGGAAAGGAGTAGCTGCAGACAGAGGGTTTATTTTTTGGTTGAACATTCGAACGCACAAGGAGAAAGAGACACGAAGCAACCCCCTTCCCAAAGTTTAAACACAAAAGTGCTTGGTTTAGTCGTTTGCCTCGTCTGTCCTGTCGGCCTCATCTTGTAAGATTTTTCTAGTTCACGTCTGTAGCAATTTTTGCTACGAAAAGATACTTTCGAGTTTGCATGGTCTCCACTACTTACATATAGCTTACATAGATACATGCATAATTAAAATTCTGGTTTTTTAAATCATAAACTTGCCTTCCTTTTCACTTTATTGGAAAGTCCAAGTGAGAAAGTGTAATACCAGGAAAATTAAATTCATGTCACGTGGCTGTCATTTCCGTAACGCAAAAGATTGTGCTAGAGCCATGTGGCAAAAAAGGTAATAAGAATGCTTATTTTGGTCATTTTCTTGGGAGCCTCTAATGTGACAAAACCACTTCCACTTGTTTTGCATTAAAGCACTACATTTTTTATGTTTACTGCGTTTTCCCTCCAATTTTTATAGGATTCTCTCCACCCTCCTTCAGACATTTCTCCTATGGTGAGAAAATATGAATAACAAAAAAGTCGTTTTTAACACATGCATAAAATATTTTTTTCTAGTTTCTCTTTTTTTTACATTTCATGGTGTGTGTTGAGAAAGAAAGCACACAAGTGCAAGAATTACCACACGGCCACTAGGTTTTGGCACAGGAAAAGTGAATTGGCATCAACCAATACTATCATTTTCTTACAAGACGTCTCCAAAATTATAGAGAACACTATTTTTAAATGCTTTCGTTCATGCATGCAAAACAAGCGGTCTCATCTGTATGCAATGGTGCTGTCCTAAAGCAGCCAAAAACCATGACAATGAGCATCTGCTCCTCTT
>JAHZMY010001712.1:0-14420 GCA_027743915.1 Seira sanloemensis | reverse complement strand
ATCACGATGATGATGACGATGGTGCAACCCGATAAGTGGCAATAGTCGCACTAAAATGTGCTTTTCCTCCTCTTTTTTTTTTCTCTCGCTCTCCGATGAAGGGAAAAGAGGCTCGGGCGCGAGAGGAGAGAAAACACAGGCTGCCTTGAACAGTTGCGGTAAAGTAACTAAGTTTTGCTGTCTCCTATACGAATTCAGCTAGGTTGCTCCATAAGGATTTTTCATTTAACTTTTAGTCAAATCAATCTACAGAGGAGTGTTGTTCAGGACAAAACTGTATTTGTGACAGCTTTTGTGACCAAGTTTCAATATATAACATCTTCCTGATGACATGTAATACTAGTATTTCAAGCACGGTGTAATTTTCTCAACAATTTAGGACAGGTCACCTTTGTCAAATTCGTCTAAGTTAGTTATAGCTGAATTCTGTTACGATAAAGCTGAATTTATCTACATTGCCACAACTGCTGAATGGACCGAGCGAATGGCTCGAGGTACAAAGCCGGCCTCAGATTTTTTTACGCATCTTATGGACGCTGATATACCTATTTATGCAAGGGGCACACAGGATCCCTCAAAAAATCATTTTTGCCAAGGTTGACACACATACGGTGCAGTGGCGCTTTCCACGTTCTTCATTATGTCCCCGCTCTACTTAACTGATTGTTAGAGGAAAAGCGCCGAGGCAGTGTGAGGAGCGGCAGGATGGAATAAAGAATCCTTCACTTTTTTCATCACCCCTCTCGCCAGCAGCAGCAGCAGCATTCTCAAATGAGACGAGATGTTCTATGCTAGTTAGGCACATCGCTGGCGTGTGGAGAAAAAGTATCAAAATGTAGTGTAAGTGCTGAATAAGGACAATAATGATCTTCATGCCATTCATGATACACACAAAATTACTTACATTTTGTTTTTGCCAAAAACAGAAGGGAGGAAATGGAGCTAGGAAGATGAGAAGAAGTGAAACCGTTTTCCTCCGGTAAATTGGTTACTTTCCTGCTCCACTTACATTTGCTCTACACATTTGTATTCTTCACTCTTATTGTGGTTCGCAGAAGGACTAAAACACAACTTCAAAACAGTCTGCGTGCATGTCGCTCCACTTACGGCTTGTGCAAAGAAAGACGAATTGCACAGATGCTTTTAAACAATCATTCCTCTCTTTCTTAGTCATTCAGTTCTCACATTGCCACGGTAAAAACAAATATAAAGAGGGCTAATTGGCATTAGGGTTTTTTTGTGATGCTCATGCCACCCACATGAATTCTACTAAGATATGTACGAGTGGGTGGTATTTAATAGAAAGATGTCAATATTTATGCCGCCAGAATTTTTGATACTCTGACTTAGTATTTGATGAAAGCTCAACTTTTACGGATCATGATAATGATGCACTATGCTGTATCCATTAGAATGTACTGGGCTGTCGTCTTATCGTCATTGAATTTTCCGTCGACAAGACATCGCACTTTGCATTCAGGATGAGTACATTGTATATTACTCTGAGGTAGGCGTCAACGAATTATTTCATTGTTGTGTGTCCACTCTTTCAACTCAATCTCACTCCGCTCAATGTGCGAATTCCACACAAATTTTGCGTTTCACAAAAAGTAACGCAATTTTCTTGGGAAAAAGTAAAGTGGATGGAATTCACAATCAACACAAGTTGAGGCAATTCTATTTCCCCTTCCCATATTTTTTCTTCTTCTCTTGGCCTTGTTGGAGCTTTTACAGCTCTGTTTGTAAATTCTGGAGAATAGCGTGAAGAATGAACAGTGGAATCATAATGTCTGTATTTCTCTCGGTGTGACTCCCACCTCTTCCTCGAAATAAGTGAAAGTAATTTTGTAACGTATGGAAATGTATACGGCGCACACGATTTTTTTCCACAGAAAGGCAATGTATAAGTAGGTATGTATGTACGTTATGAGAATAAAGAGAAAGCCGTCCAGCACGAAACAATCACATTTATTATCATACTCTTTATTGCACATTACACCCTAACAGGGCTTAAAAGTGATGCCAGCCTAATTCCATAATTATCATACGTATACTGCATAGGTACTTGTTTCCAACAACGCCATTAATTTTCCCTCCTACACTAATGCCTTCGAACGTAATGTCTCCAAATTTGTTTTCTCTATTTCCCCTTAATCCATGAATCGCTTCAGTAGGTTTTACTCCTGTAACGAGCCATACAACAAAAGAGAGAAAAATTGGGAATTTCGAAGTATTTCGCAGAGTTGTAAGTTGCCAACAAGCTCTTTACTTCCTTTCCTAGGATCTGGAGCAATATCCAAAACATGTGTGAATTACAGCACAAGATCTCCGTCGCGAGTGGGAAGCTCACAGTGAGAAGAATTCATAATGGAAAGAAACTTTCTCTCTCTCTTTCTCGCTCCTTTACATGTTTGCTTCCAGTAAATCTCACGTTTTATACACATTTCATGTGGCATTTAATTCTGTTGTCGCCTTATACTTTCCATCGAAAGAAAAAAACTTGGGCAACAAAGAAAGTCAAGAGAATTTGGAGAAAGAAAAATTGTAGAATCAGCAACTGTATGACAATGACTTCAAAATATAGGAGACATTCGAGAGCGGAGTATAGTACCCACTACGAACACGAAAAAACAGTTAAGTTGCAAAAAAGGGAATATTGAGGACGGAGAAAGTATTTTATGTTGCATGCAAAGTCCCCCACTTTCATCCCAGAGAAAATAATGTTATCAGTTGCAATATTAGCAGTGGCTTCAGCGACACCGCCGTATCCCAGTGACCTTCCCCTCCCTGCAGAGCGCACTTAATGCACATACACACACAAACATGAAAATGTATGACATTACGCCAAATGTAAGGATACAGCGAGCATGCGAAGACACCATGAAAAAGATATACTTTTTCTCCCACTTTTCCCTCACAATGCTCAAAAACTCAACTTATACCCAATTCTTGAGCGCGTGTGAAAGTACTTGACTCAGCATCTCCATTTTTACTTTGCTTAGCAAAGAAAAAAAGTTTTCTCCCTTGCTTACAAAAAAGGAAAGTTTTTTATTGCTCGAAAAATAGGAAACTAGCATCTAGCATGAAGGCCTAGTTGAAATTGCATCGTCTGAAAAGTGGTAGTAGTGAGATTCCAACAAACGGCGTTTCAATTGAAGAAGCTCTGGTGGCAGGGAGGAGAAAGGGCTGAGTGAAAGTGAGAGAGAAAACAAGTCATTCAGCTTGAAGCTTGCCATTTCAAGTGGCAAGCCAGAAAGCCTACTTTGCATTGCATGTCTCCTTCCTTCCCTTTGTTACGCGGGACCGCTTTGTTGTTCTTGCATTTACTTGGGCCAAGGCCCCGCTTTGTGCTCCTCTCTGAAAAACAACAGAAGGAATGGGAACGCACAAAGTTTCTTCTCCCGTATGTCTCCAATTGCAAAGCCAACCTCCGCAACTGAACCGAAGATGATTCTCATAATGATGGCAAAGGATAAAGCAAAAGGATGAAAAAATGTCACACGTTAATGTTTCGGAAAGAGCAAAAAGAAATGGACTTTAAAGTAAATAAGAGGGAGAAAGACAATAAATAGCTCAGCTGTGTGAAATGCATGGTTTTATGTAAGTAGCTATAGTTGAACACGGGCTTGTCGGCTTCCACAAAAAAACTGTAAAACAGTAATGCTTGCCTGAAGGCTAAACTGCTGATTCGTAGGTATTCGCCCACATGCAACATTATCTTGTTTTGACCTTTTCCTCAACATTTCATCAACTTTTTACTCTCTTTTTTGCACCACAATAAAAGCAGGTTAAAAATTCATTACATTAAAAGTCGAAAGACGGTCCATGGTACGACGGACATAACTAAGCCTACAAAGTCGACCCTAAGCGTTGACATCGCCCCAAATGAGGGATAATGAAGTGGTGGAAATACATGTAAAGGCGAAAGAATTACAAAATATTTGAGTTGCTTTCCAAAGCCCGTCCGCAGGGGAGGAAGAGGAGCTTTATGATAAACGCCTGAAGGACAAAAACGCTCACATAAATCCCGACCTTCAGCAACACACACATGCTGCCACTTTCCCGCACCTTGACGGCCACGCTTACTTCTTTCCAGAACGGTGTGCCCACAGCCAGTTCAACAATGGGAAAATCCACAAATTCTGCAAACTGACTCCCCGACATGCGAGAAAAAAATTCCTGGAAAGTAGAATAGCATCCATTTAGTTCATTCTTCATTCTCTACTTTCTGAACTTAATTGCCATAATAATGCAAAAAGATGAAGATCAGTGGAAGAAAGTGTGTTGTGTTCCCGGAACATACCACAAAGAAGTGGAGTGGTGGTAGTAATCCTCACAACTACCAAAACAAAGATGAAGTTGTCTTCCCTTCCCAAAAAATATGAAAAAGTAGAATGACAAGAGACAGGGAGGCCTGCTCCCCAGTACGTAAAATCACCTCCAACTTAAACTAGGCTAAGTAACGAACTTTTTTTCTGGTATGTAAGTGACTCGTCGCTAAAAAGCACGCAGCAGCAATAATGATGGTAATAATGACAATGATTTTATGCANCAGGGAGGCCTGCTCCCCAGTACGTAAAATCACCTCCAACTTAAACTAGGCTAAGTAACGAACTTTTTTTCTGGTATGTAAGTGACTCGTCGCTAAAAAGCACGCAGCAGCAATAATGATGGTAATAATGACAATGATTTTATGCATTTATCTCCATCGTCTCTTGGCCGAAAAAAAAGTTTCAAGAGAGGGAGTCGGCGAAATATTTCTGGCCGTTCTACTCCACCATTTCTGAATAAAATGCTTTTTGTCTGAATATACAAACATATGTACATATGTGCATAGAAGTATTGGCAGAGTAGTAGGAAAGAGTCACGGTCTTACTATTCCTACAGCTTCAGATTCAAGCATTTCTTTCCACAGGCTTCTGCAGTCGACATCTTAACTTTCTACGCGCTTTTTCTTCCCCGTCTGCGTCTTTTTTACACTTTTACGGTGTTTTTTGCAATGCTACTGTCGTAAGATATTTAAGGGAGAGAGAGAGAGAGAGAGGAGCAACTAACTTTGGTGTGTCGCTTCAAATAAGGATATCATCATTGAGTTTTGCACTGGAGCTCTCTTTGACTCACTCCCTTTTTTCCAAGTGGTGGTCTACTTGAAAGAATTATGAGAATTTTAACCCAAGGAGCATTTTATTAGGGGGTTGTTAGAAGCTAACTCAGTATGAAACAGACGAGCAATAGCATTGCAATCTAATGAAAGGAGCAAAAACTGAGAAATAGTAAAGGAGAAAAAACCGTTCCAGTATCATCAACATCTTCAGAACCAGAAAGACAGAAAGAAAGAAATAAGACGAGAGAAAAAGGAAGCCACAACTTTTACGCTCGTCGTCCTTCTTCTGTAAAAACCTTAGAGTGGATGGAATCCAATGCTATACACATACAATAGCAGTTTCCGATTTTATTATATTTTTTTTTGATTTTTTTGCTCAGTCGTTTCTTTCCTACTTTCCTGCAAGGAATCTGGCAGAAAAAAAGTTCATCCTTTTTTCTCCCTTTAACTTGAGTCTACAGCTTCTCCTATTACCTTTTATAATATTGGAATCATTTCGTTTCCAAAGCTGTTCACTTACTTTTTGCTTTCTCTCTTGTTCGTGGTCGTAATCATGGCATATCGTTCTACCATTCTCCTCTTTTCCTCGTCGTAAAAAATCATATAAAAAGTTTAAACTTCAAACAAATAAATGTTGAGAGAAAGTAAGGGGAAGGGGAAAGACAAATAAATTGTGAAACGGTGAAGTGGAACTATTATCCTTTCATATATTTTCTTCCGGAATGTTTCCTCTTTTGTCAAGCCATCTAATAATATAAATATTCTCGTTTCTTCCCCATCGCTGATTTCAGAGGAAAAGAGATGGTGATCCTTTTCAAATTGATTTTCCATACTCTTGAAATCATGTACAAGGCTAAAGTCGTATTCTTTTGGCCAATCCAGCGGTTTCCGATACGGTCGGGGTTTGATGTGGAGAAAAATATCAACGAGAGTTTTCACCCGACCAAATTCAATCAAGGACGCATGATTAAATGATGCGTTCGTTGAGCGGAAAAGGACATTTGACGTTACGAGCGGACGGCATATTATCCACTCATCCTGCCATTACATAACCTCACACTTGCTCAATCTAGAGAGCAAAAAGCAACTTTAGAGAGAGAGAGAGAATGAAATTAATAAAGAGCTTGAGAAATGGCCTGAGGAAAGAAACTCCGACTTTTGAAGAGATGAAATCAAATGTAGATTTTGTCAGCCTCGTAATACTCATTTACTCTTGTATGTATATTACTTACGCAGGTATGGGGAAGTAGGAATTTCGTAAAATAATTTGGATTGGTGAAAGGGAAGGGAGAACAGGTGGGAGGAAGGTTAGAGGACATCTCCATTCCAACTCACTCTCCTGAAACAAGTCTAGGAAAGTTCTCACCACTTGCAGAGATGTTAATTTCCCATGGGAAGGAGCCCTATTTCCCACTGCATGGGATATACTAGGAAAACGTGGTAAATGCCGGGAAATTGCGGGAAATGGTATTAAATATTAAATCAGCTACATAAAAATATGGGATTCATATAGTAAGGATAACTAAGACGATGTGGATGTCATAACTAAAACAATATAATTTTGACAAATTTAGTAGCTAAAATGAAATGTTTTGAATAAAACTGTCTTCAACGGTGATTTGCCCTAGGTTCGATAGCATGATATATGTACCTATGTCAATTTAGATCTGCGATAGTTTGTCGTGCGTTTGATAACTTTATTTGTAATCCATATTTTTGGAGATATTTAACTTCGGCTCTTTTTATAAGCGTTTATATGATGTTTTATATCATTTTCAATTTATAAATCATAATTGTATTATTTCGGGAAGAAAAATGTCTTTTTTTACACTTTCCCCACTTGTCAAGGTTTGTGTTTGCCGGCGTTTCCCGGTATTTTCCACCTGGCATTTCCCAGTAACATCTCTGCTATTTGCAACTTTTGAGTCTTGGCCGATGCTGCTAGTTCTGGAGAAGAAGAGGTTTCGTATGGAAAGCAGATCGCAAGAGAGAGCATAAAGAAGGCGACGAAAGTATGCAAGAGGATAAAGGGACGAAGTCCTTCTTAAGTAAAGGAAGGCATCTTTTTATGAGAAAATAATAGAGTAAGAAAGCTTTTAGCCTTTTGGATTACTTAAAAAGTCACTTGACGACATCAAGCATCATTCTATTTGACTTTGTAGGCAGAGGGAAAACACACACACACACACGCAGCGTTGTTGGGAAATGATGTGATGTGAAATGCTCTAGTCAAGTGCAATCCCCCCATGGAATCCAATTGTGCAAGACTGATAATATGCCAGAGAGGTAACAATATGAGCCCTGCTCCATTCTCTCCGTTTTGGTGCGCACAGGTAGATCGTTAAAAATGCACTCCGCTATCTCAACTCCCCTCCGACATTAGGAGCCAGCGAGCTTCTCAATCTTTACACGTTGTTTACGTCTCCTTGAGGAGGCTTTCTCTTTGAATAGGCCCGGTTATCGAGGGAAGCAACAGATTATAAAATATTTCAGCCTAGGCATATTTCCACTCTTTATGATTGAGTTTATAGCAAGAGTATGGGAATAGACTTGAAAAGTCAAAAAAGCAATCTCAAAGAAAGCATAATATTTTTGCATGGCGTATCACATCCGCATCTTGCCTCATTGGAAGCTAGAGAAAAATCGCGTTTCGACCTAATGAATCGTACGTAACAGGCATCGGCTGGCTTGAACGAACTCTATTAAAATGAACAAAATGGGTTGCTCGAGGAAGAAAAGTTTCGTGATTTCAAAAAGATGCGAGTAAAAAATATAATTTTAAAAAGTCCAAATTAATCTGGTACTTTCCTCCTCGCTCCTTTAAAAACCGGGTTGGTCGTGCTCATGAAACGTGCCATTTTCGGACGAGGCAGAGTAAATATGGTCTACTGTCGCATCTCTCGTTTTTGTCTCTTCAAAAGAAAGTTGAATTAGAATGTAGGCAAGTACTAATTACGCACACAAGGGTCATTAGGAAGCCCAGACGGATGGCAATATTCCTCATCGTAATGCCACATGAAAAATGATAATTGCGCCAAGGACAATTTCGGTAGGAAAATAACTCGAATGAAATGAGACAAATGCAGGCTGATAAGAGAAAGTGCGGAGACGACGAACTTTTTTTCAAGTGGTAGCATACTGAGGAAAAGTGTGGTGATAAGAACTCACTGTGGAAAAAGGCGTGCCTCCTTAAGGATTCATACGTAATCCTTTATGCTTCCGTTGAAATTAAAATAGGTTCACGAGAGACATTGGCGGAAGCAGAGTAGCAGTGAGTGCAGGACATGATTTTCGCGAGAGCTGTGTCACAAAACCGGATTGAGAGTGAAGTGATGAATTTTTTCTCGCGAGGCTCTGCCTGAATTACTGTGCATAAAGCAGAGGTGACATGACGTGACAGAATATTTATAGAATACTTTGAGATTTTTTTGTGCTGAAAAGACGTACCTTACTGCTCCATTTCCGGGTGGGAGAGCTTCTACTCTGAGGCAATAATGTGGCAGTGTTTTGCTTTCCACACTCTCGGATTTCCCTCCCTTTTCAAACCCTTCCACCCCAAAAACGCCGTACATCCTTTCACATTTCAATTTTCAATTTAGCCGCCTTCTTCCTCTTCTGTGTATGATGTGAGACTGCATCCACCGAAAATTGAATTAATTCATGAAATTTCAATTTGATGCTGTTAGGAAAACTTGCCACATAGTCAGATGGTTTCGTGGGAAAACGGAGATATTTTTCGACGTAGGTAACTTGCACAGTTAATCATATCATCGTTCAATGGAGGCATCTAATTACGTTTCCCGGGATTTCCCAAATGCGGATTGTGTCAATCTCATCTAAAAATCTCTGGTGAAGGGGAAGCTCGTATTAAAGATGCAGGATAACGGAGTTGTATGAGACTACATTGAAAACTCTCTCTTGGGATACATGGGAATACAAAAAAGACGGTTTCCTGTGCAGCCTCATTCTCTTACTCTCAACGAAAGAGTCCACTGCATTGCATTTGTAATTCATTTAAGTCAAACTTCCATGCACCTTTCCCATCCAAACATAATCTGATGGGAGAAAGTTGAGCTCAGCCCATGGCAGGAGTTCACACAGAAGTAGCGCTGGAGTCGAAAAAAACTTAAATTGGTAAATACCAATAACATACGGCGAATATCATTTTGGACGTCCAAATCATAGCTGCCCAAAACTCTACTAGGTTAAAAAGTTCGTAAGGGATGGGAAATACTCAGTGGCACTGGTGTCGTGAGGCTAATACATTATGCAATGCATTTAGCAAGAGTTTCAAATAGCTTAGAATTTTTTTAGGGAAATGAGTTTTTGCCATCCCACTGGAAAAAACCTGTGACTGGGAAAAACCCAACACTACGTTGAAGAGAGAAAGAGAGTTTTGTTTTGCGGTGGAGAAAGCAGTAGTGTGAGCAGGTGTGTAGGTGTGTGAGTGTGTAATCATCAGCAGCACGGGCTTACTCTTCTGTGACATCTTACAATACAACATTGTGCGTCTAAAGTGTATTACTTAATCTCCTTTGAGTCAAACAAAACTTTGAAGCAACTCGCACGGATTACGTCCGAGATGAGGCAATACAATTAGAGTAAAACCAGGTACACAAAGTCACACTCGTGTCAGGGCCAACCCAAATTAGCATTCACATTATGAGAAAGCCTCAAACTCTCTAAGAGCAAATATACAAGCTTGTTGTAGACTTCGAAGAGTGAGACAAATCCGGGTAGAAGTACTCCACGAGGCTCGAACAACTTCAAGCATCGAGCTCTCAAAGCTATATCATTTTTTTCCTTTTGCAGGTTTCTCTTGGAACAATTCGGATGAAGAAACCTGAGGAGAAAGCAGCAAAACATATTACATCTGCAGAGCTCGAGTTTTTTCTGCACAACACCCATATGCTGTCGAATGTGAAGTCGAGCGAAATAGCGAAAAAAATGTTTGTGATCTCACAAAAAGGCGGCGTGTTTAGGAAAGAGTGACTTGACGAGAATCACGCTATGATGTCTTTGTTGCCAGAGGGAATATTAAATTCAATCTTTGGCGTCAACGCCAGCTCTCTTTTCCTGGCAATTGCTTGTGTCCTCATGAACCTCGTTCATTTCCTCTTGCAACGCGAACAGATCGGCAAGAAGCGAGAGCAGCAACAGACGAGCCATCATCACGACAAAACCTCTTTTCCCAGTCAAGACTCTGATGCACTCAATTGGCAACGAGAGCAAGCTAATAAAAATAGCGGTTATGGTTTAAATAGTGAGAGTGAAATTAAAATCGGAAACCAGTTGCTCCACCGGCCTCTTTCCCTTTTCCTCTTCTGCGGTGGTGGCAGTCGTAGTCGTCAGCAACAAGGCATGGTGAGAGGAGCTCGCCCTTCCAAACACCATTCGTAATACTGAATATTAGCATGCTCTCTTTTTTCAATCTCTCTCTTACATAACATGACGAGATCTACAACGCCAGATAGACTTTAACTCGTCGCTGACTTTATTAATTTAGCCAAATGACAAGAAAATTGTGAGAGAGAACAACGTGACAATTATTACAAATTGTGCTTGCTTCCAGTTTCATGAACTTTTTTGGTGTTTTTGCTTTCTCCTCATCCGCGAAACAGAAAAAACAGCGGAAACACATAAACGCCTGCATGTAATTGAGTTAGTGACTTTGAGTATTTAAAATGAGCAAAATGCTGTTTTAGTGAAAACCAGATGAAAAAGATGAAGATTGTGGGAAAAAAGTATGCAGCCGGGTGACTTTAAACCGGGGACAGAGCTTTCTTAGTGAAAGCCTGAATTTCTACCCAAAGGAGACTATTGTACTCACCCAGTGGCACATATGAGTCGACGTGAAACTAAAGGACGTGCAGTAAAGGTAAAGCCGCCTTTGTTTGATTTGCCTCCTTTTCCATGGAGTATATCTGTACAGCATTAAACTCTTGTACATTTTTACCGCTTCAGCCGATTTTGATATTCCAGTGTGTGTCCCCCTAAAAAACTCGTTACGTCTTTGGATTGCTACTTTTATTGTTGTTTTTCATCCCATTTAGACCTCCGATTTCAGAATGGAGTCTTTTCCTGTCTGACAAGAGAAAAGAAGGACGAAAAAGCACTTTCTTTCTCTGAATGCGAATGGCTCAGTGATGTGAGCAAAAGAAGGAATAGATTGTTTTCCATCGTCGTTTCGAATGAATAGATGGGTGCATTTGGCTGTGTACAACTGAGAAACTCGCTGTGAATCTTAATGAGGATGACGAGAGAGCCTAAGAAAAGAGTGAATAAAGTGCAATGAATTCAGAGCTCATTCCGGGATGGATGTTATACATTTATATGCTCCATTCTGAAATATATGAGAAAGAAAGAAGGCTTTTCAATAGACCTCTTTATTATCTGACTTTGTTTACCTTTTTGCTCGTGGGTACATGAATGAATCGGCGAGACATTGAAGAATTTACACAAAAATGCTGCTGACTGATAGCTAATGTCAAAACTTCTTGTGAGATAGTTTCAGTGAAAGTGAAAGAGGCTTTGGAAACTTGTTATGACGAGTTGCATGATCTGCTTTTATACCTGAAATATCTGTCAAAACGTAATTGAGATAATGAACAAGTTTTTTAAATTTTGTAAAATGTAAAACTCTGCTTTGTCTGAACTCTAATGATCAGAGCACGTATTGCTCAGACTTTTGTAACCCACACTCAAGCCCAAAAAGTTACATGTGTGCAATTTTGGCCTATAGCAAAACTCGTAATGAGAAGACTTGAACATGTACCTGGGACACCTTAGCCATTCGAAAGATCACGAAAAATATTTAAGGTTCTAAGATTTGTATGAAGAACTTTTACAAAATTATAGATAAAATGTTTAAAGCTCGAGCGAAACATGGTTCAGGATCGACAAATTTAATTTTTCTCCTTTCCAAAAGAAAAACTTTGGGTGAACTGGGCAGGTCCGACGGAAGCAAATTTGAGGTAAAGCAAAAAGGAGATTAGTCGCAGTGACAATTTTTTCTGGGGACAAAAATGGGCGTGGCCTGCAAACAAACGCTTCTCAGGTTTCTACTTATGGTGTCTAAAAATGTAATAGTGTTTATCGTATTTTCGTATGTTCCTATCGTCCGGACGTATATACAAAATATCCGAAATATTGTGCTTTTCTACAAAATTTATAATTTTGGGTAATTTCATACTACCTGCGGTCAAAAGTTAGGGATCAAAAATTGTCTTCCCCCTTGACTCATTGAGGGGGCGCAAGTTCGCCCCCTTCGCCCGTGGTTGCGCCGGCACTGTAATGTGGGTTCTATCACTTTCAGACTTTTCACAATCTTTTATGCTTCGAATGGTGCCAGTACCATGAAGGTTTATTAAGCACATGTTCTTATCATTTCATTACTAGTTGATTATCAAAGTCAAAACATAAAGGAATGAGGAGAATGCATACGATGGGTGGGTCATAGTTTTTCCCCGAGGCTCCGTTTCTCCAAAATGTCTTCAAAATAATTTCTTCGTCCTCAAAATGCATGTTGGAATTCCCTAAAGCCCGCAGAAGAAGTCACCGTTAAAGAATTCGCTGTAAATAAAATTGCAATTAGAATTAAACTACATCTCAGGCAACTTGAAACGCGGGATGAGGCAATAACGGAGGTTTAAGAAACTACTGTAAAACTTACGTGATGCAATAGACTCACATTGCAATTAAAGCAAGCAGAAATCATTAGTTTTTTAAATAAATTCTACTTTAACAAATATATACATAGAAAAGTAAACTAAAAAATGTCTGACTTAAATTTGTGCTTTACAAAAAGTCCGACTGACTTTTGCATTCCAGAACATAGAAAGTGGCTGGTATACCCACACTACTCAGAGTTCTCTTCGAGAAGTGAAACTTGTTCTCCCCTAACCAAAATTTGGAAAGTCAGGGAAAATGAAGATCACCTTTTTATAACAATAAATTGCATGCCTATCACATGTGCAATAAATCTGTATAGATCCCCAAAGCTAACACTTCTCATTCTCTCCATAAAAATCTTCTTTAAAGGAGAAAACTTTTGCTGCGTCTTCGGGACTCTGGGTTTTCGTTGGACACGCACTCATTGTGCTCTTTGCACACATTTCCCATCATGCAAACGAAGAAAGTCCTTCGTCGAGCGAGATTTTTCCAGTTGTTCAAATCTCTACGAAGCGAAAGAGGGAAAACGGTGTGGGAGCTGAAATTAGCATGGGGGAAGATGAGAGGGAAAGAGAGGAGAGGCATTTTATTTACAGTGTGCAGCATGTCTCTCCAGATCCGAGTCTGCAACTCAAGAAAACTTTCCACTTTACTTTCAAAGTCGTCTCATAATTCACGATACGAGTCTGTCGTCGATGCAAACGTTTATTTTCCAACGATTTTGATACTATCTCTGTGTATTTGTTCTGATCGTCTCTCTCTGCACTCGCACATATCTTTCTTTCTCTGTGTCAAAGTCATGATGCTTTATCCAACTGACACTTTTTCTTACCATTTCTCCAACGGATTTACTAGAATCAGGCACATGCATAAAAAACTTGAGAAAAGGAAAAAATGAACGAATTTTTGTACGTCTATAATATGAACCAAGTTTTTGCCCTCATGGTTCGTCTCCCTCGTTTTTCCACATTTAGCGTCAAGCCATGTATGTGATACGATATTATTATTATGGGATCCAAGTGTGCAGTGTTTGTGGAAAGGAAGACGCATTATAAGAAAACACTTTCTCTTTCATTTTTTGCAGAGAGAGAGAGAGAGAGAGAGAGAGGGAAAGAAAGAGTAAGCTTTTTTGTAGCGGGGTAGCTCATCTCAATATCTCTCGTTTACAATAAAGCCAATGAAACCCCCAAGAAATAGATTTAGCGAATCATTCATTCAACAAACAATCTGAAGAAGTGACTGACTGATGCTCTCCGTATACACAAGTGATTCAACTGGGCTTAGTCTTTCCCATGCTTTCTTTGTCCTCCTTTCTCCACCCGTCCATTCAGATTCTGTATTGTTCGACTTTTCTTTAGGGAAGGAATTGGAGAAGGAAGTAGACGAGTAACTTTCCCTAATGTATGCCGTCTCTTGTAAGTACTTCCTTCGGGAGAACGAAAAAAAACACAGCTTATGTTTATCAGAATCGATCGAGTTTTCAAAGTTTTTTGTCTGTAGGGTTTGTTTCACTTTCCCTACTTATGATCGATCTGCCCATTTGTGTGTTCTGAAAAAGAGACGAAAGAATTTTCTCATTTGGAAGACAAAACTGTCAAGATCTCAAGAGAAAGACAAACCACACAATGAAGGGAGTCATTGATTA
>JAHZMY010001711.1:0-15111 GCA_027743915.1 Seira sanloemensis | reverse complement strand
TGAGGTAATACCATGTAGCTTTGGCATGCCTTCCACCAAATATCCAAATATCATCCAAAAGTCAAGTTCCTTCAACCTTTTATTCACTCGTCTCCGGCTTGTATCTTTTTTTTATTAAAGTCAGGTACATTACTAATACATCACTATTACTATTAAAAGAGGAGATACATCCATCATCATCATCATCCACAATCCACATCCCCTAAAAAAACTCTTCCCTTAACTCAAGTGAGGATAGCGATAGTCGGGAGAAAAATCGACGTGGCTATTTAGCGTTTTTCTTCCCTAGATGTGAGTGAGCCGTGAGAGGAGAGTTGTCACAGTTAAAAAAAGAGTTAGCAAGAGGTATTCATTCATCATCAAGAGGAAGAGGAGTCAGAGTCAGCCACACAGGGCCTGTCATCATCATTATTTTATATAGATTTTTCTTTTCAGTTTGTCACCAGTTGCCAGTAGTCTAGTAGTCGTCCAAGGGGAGAGAGAGACCAGAGTTAATTATAATAGTTAGTTAGCACACGAGATACGAGATTTTGCTAGTTTTTAATAAATTAATATATTTTTTCGGAAAAAAAGTTTTAAATATTCCAATTAGGTGTTAAAGATGAGGTTAGCGCTAGCAATCATTCCGTTAGTTTGCCTTGTGGCAGCCGTCCAGTGTGACGATGACATTAAGACTGATGAAGGTGTGCTCGTCCTCACCAAAGGAAATTATGAGAAGGCAGTTAAGGACAATGAGTTTGTCCTTGTCGAATTTTGTAAGTGGCCAAAAAACCTTACTTTATTTCACTATATGTATTTTTAATTTATAACTAACATATGTGACATATGTAATTCTTGTGATTGCAGATGCTCCTTGGTGCGGTCACTGCAAGGCCTTAGCTCCTGAGTATGTGAAGGCGGCGAAGAAGTTGGAAGAGCAAGGTTCCTCACCAAAGGAAATTATGAGAAGGCAGTTAAGGACAATGAGTTTGTCCTTGTCGAATTTTGTAAGTGACCAAAAAAACCCTAACTTTAATTCACTATATGTATATTTAATTTATAACATTAACATATGTGACATATGTAATTCTTGTGATTGTAGCGGTGAGATAATGAGGATTAATTAAAATTGTAATACTTGACTTTAGTATGAGATGAGATTTTTTATGGGTGTTTTTTTAAAATCATTTTTTAGGCTGCTGATAATGAGGCTGCGAAACAGTATTTGGCTGCCGCTGAAGGCATCGATGACTACCCATTCGGAATTGTGACGGATTTCTGCCCTCGCTGCTGAGAACAAGGCTGATGGGGACGTTGTTGTTGTCTTCAAGAAGGTAGAAACTTTAATTTAATAATTTTTTTTTAAAAAATTGCGTTTCCATTGATTGAACTTTTCACATTCATGACTCATGACATTTTTTTCTGTGTTTGCAGTTTGATGACGGCCGTGCCGAACTCAAGAGTGACCTGACTGAGGAGAACATTGCGAAATTCATCAAGGGCGAAGCTCTTCCACTCATTGTAGACTTTAACCACGATACTGCTCAAAAGGTGTTCGGAGGTGAGATTCGAAGCCACGTCCTCCTCTTCCTGAGCAAGGATGCGGGACATTACGACAAGTACTTGGAGAACCACCGCCCCATCGCCAAGGATTACAAGGACAAGGTTCGCTTATTTAATAATAACTCCATCTCTAAATATATATACATGAAACAACCCTTTTTCTTCCTTAATCGTAATAGGCATATCAATATATCTCATTATTTTACACCCTCTCTCTCAAAAGTCCAAATAGTCCAAAGTCCATGCATGCACGTAGGTTATGTAGATACTTTAAAGTTAATTAGAATTAGAATTATAGGCCAATGCAATAAAGCTAAGAGGCAGCTCAATTATTTATGTGACTGCTTTCTAGGAATCATTGGTAAATTAAAAGCTGTACTATTATCCTCCTGGCTAGCTGGTAATTACAAATAGCTTTCTGGGGTGGAAAGGTACAGGACAGTAATCAAATAAAAATACCCAATTAAATTTAACATTTAATATTAAACTAAAAAGTGTTTTAATGTTTGGGCTCTTACCAAGAAAAAAATGAAGCTTACCTAATCCAATCCGAATATATTAGTCAAAAAATATCTATTTACATTAGCCCTCAAATATTTAATTATTAGGTTGAGGATAAACATGACTTTCCCCCATTGATTTAATTAAATAATTATTGAACGAGTGATTAATTTTTGTATGGTTTGTATTGTTATGACATGCACAGCTCCTCTACGTCAGCATCAACACCGACGACGAAGACCACGGCAGGATTTTGGAGTTCTTCGGCATGAAGAAGGACGAGATCCCCGCCGCCCGATTGATCCGCCTCGCTGACGAGATGGCCAAGTACAAACCCACCGGAGACGTTCTCGAAAATGTCGCTGAGATGCGCTCTTTCATTGACGACTTTGTCGCTGGCAAGCTGAAAGTAAGCATTTTCATTTTAATTGATTACCAATTAATTAGCCGGTCGATACACTTTTACTCATGCCACGTGTCAAATGCTAACAACTAAATTGTTTTTTATTTCTGCAGCAACACCTCCTCTCCCAAGACGTGCCCGAGGACTGGGACAAGAACCCCGTGAAGGTCCTCGTCGCCTCCAACTTTGACGAGGTCGCCCTCAACAAGGACAAGGACGTTCTGGTCGAGTTCTACGCCCCCTGGTGTGGACACTGCAAGCAGCTTGCGCCCATCTACGACAAACTCGGGGAGAAGTTCAAGGATCATGAGAGCATCGTCGTCGCCAAGATGGACGCCACCGTGAATGAGCTGGAACACACGAAGATCAACAGCTTCCCCACCATCAAGCTGTACAAGAAGGGGGACAACAAGGTACACAAATCATAATTTCATTATAATTCTATAACCGCACAATTAACTGCTGTCATCGAAAAATCCGCATATATTTTTTTATGTTTGACTTGACAAAAGCAACACTTGTTTTTTACTCTCAATCGAATGTCGAATTTTTCGCAGTTGTGCAAACAAATGGAAAAAATATTAAATTGACACATGGTATGACGGTATGAGGATGAGGAAGAGAGACCTACATTTGGAATGGATTTAATTTATAAATGTGTATTTATTTTTTGATGGAATTTATCACAGGTAGTAGAGTACAATGGTGAGCGTACATTAGAAGGTCTCTCAAAGTTTTTGGAAACTGATGGCTCGTACGGTCAAGCCGCACCAGATCAGGTATTTTTTTTGGGGGAGATGAAAAAAAATGGTCTGGTCTGGTTGGCCCTCTTCTACACCTACGCAGAATTTGTGGTGAATGGTGAATGGAGGATGACGTCACATTAGCAAACACTCTAATAACACGTTGAATAATATCATGATCATCATCAATGATTATAATTATAATAATAACAAGCTGAAAGGGAAAAGGGAATGAATAGGCACACACTTTGCGAAGAAAAAAGATTACTAATGCAGAATCCGATAATAATCATAGGACGTGGCAAAAGCTAATATTGGATTTTTTTATTACCTTGAAATCCACTGAATCAGCTTAAAAAATTAAATAATAGGAAAGGAATATTTGTGTAGGCAGGATTTCGAATTAGGAACAAGGAAGAGCGAGAAAAGGCGTAGGTCGTTGTCGATGTGAAATGTGGATGTATGAATAATTATTTTTTTGGTAAATGCAAATGTAGATCAAAGAGTGATCGAACTCTTTTAAAAAGCATGCGCTAATTTTTTTTTGCAAAGTCATCAATGATGAATGAAAGTATTTTTAATGCCTATTGTTTTGCTTTTCAATCAAACCAAAAGGTCGTTGATTTCACTGGCGGTAGGACTTTAGAGGAATTTTTTTTTTTGCAATGTCATCAATGATGAATGAAAGTATTTTTAATGCCTATTGTTTTGCTTTTCAATCAAACCAAAAGGTCGTTGATTTCACTGGCGGTAGGACTTTAGAGGAACTGAGCAATTTCCTCGAAGGACAGGTATACATATAATTAATTCACCGAAACGAATAATTAAACTAAATGGGGCTTTTCATTTAGTCATCTTTCAAAATAATAATAATAATGGAGCTTTTTACAGTTTAATTATTAATGTATCACGCACCAAAAGTCAAAACTGAATGTTTGTGATTTGTCCAATAATAATATTTAATTAAGGATGCTTATGACTGTTGAATGCTGGGGCTATTTAATGTTAGGCTTATACGTTAATAATTGATTCATGTTCGTATTGTCCCATTAGCTGCAAGATTCAGAAAATTAATCTGGATAATTTTGCTGCGCGCATTAACAATTAATTGTACATACTAAAATTACGTGTTTGTGTAATTAATTACGTGTTTGTGTGTGTTTGTCTAAAAACGTGACTCGTCATTCTTCAGCTGCTGCTGCTGCTGCTGCTGGAGAGAGCCAACTAGATCTTGGGATTATTTTTTCACTCTTATAATCACAATAATTATTATGGGAAATAATTTTAATCATGATTAAGAACACTTAATAAAATTTTCTCCCGCGAAACCTTTCAGGGCGAAGAGGAAGACGAGGACGACGACGCCCCGAAGAAGGACGAATTGTAAATTCAGTTCAGTTCACAAGCTCAGTTCGCGAACAACTCCGGAAAAAAAACTACTACAATTTCTTCGCTTTCATCAACAATTCTTTCCATTCCGCCTCATCATCATCATCATTCATCATTCATCAATCAATCAGAAATCAGATCAACAAAAAAAACAATTATGTAACAAACAGCGAAAAACTGTCTGGATGTCTGGACGTGAATGAATCCAATCCAATTCATCATTCTCAAACATGAAAAGTTGACAAAAAAAACATAGAAATCAGTTTAATCAATATAATCAATCGAAAATCGTAACAACTTTCTTGTGAGACAAAAGAAAACTCTCTCTCTCTCGTCGATTTTTTGTTTTTCAACGTACTTAGATAAATATTGTAAGAATTAACTGCGGAATTAAAGCTGTACAGAGAAGAAAAGCTATAAAAACTATGTATAATTTCATTTGCAATTTTTCATCTTTTTTTTGATGATGTTTTTGTTTGTGCAAAAGATAATGTGAATATACTATCACCAACTTTTTTCTCTTTAACTTATGTACAGGAAAATAAAAAATACTTGTTTTTTGTTATAAATATTATTATGCATGTCTCTTCTCTTTTTTGGCGAAAAGTTGAAAGGGGTTGCGATATAACGAAAAAAGGATGTGAAACCAAAAACTATTCCATATTTAGTATTGTTAAATAAAAAAGCTTTTTGTTTTTGGATTGTTGTTGTTAATTGTTCCAGTTAATTGTTGAGTTTTAAAGAAAACATGAAATAATTTGGTGCTTCTTTCCTCAAAGACTTTCCTTTCCTCTTTTGTGCTCGTTTGTTGTTTTTTTAAAACATGGATTTGTAAAAGGAAGATTTACAAATTGTACTACATACCTATTACCTATATATGCCTAATAATTTAATTTTTTTAGTTAAAATAACCACACGAATCCCCGTTAAATATTTTTTTTGGATTGTTGTTGTTAATTGTTCCAGTTAATTGTTGAGTTTTAAAGAAAACATGAAATAATTTGGTGCTTTTTTTCCTCAAAGACTTTCCTTTCCTCTTTTGTGCTCGTTTGTTGTTTTTTTTAAAACATGGATTTGTAAAAGGAAGATTTACAAATTGTACTACATACATATTACCTATATATGCCTAATAATTTAATTTTTTTAGTTAAAATAACCACACGAATCCCCGTTAAATATAAATATATATGTATACATATACTTGTGCTGTACTACCTTTACCTATGCAATCTAGGAAAACAAACTACTAATTTTTTTGTTTTTGTAGTCGTATCTCGTGTAATTTTTAAGTAGACTATATCGTCATCTTCATCAATATCAGAAGGGAAAACAGTTATAATCATCGAAAATAATTTAAATGTATTGAATTTGTCTTTTTTGTTGTATACCACCAAAACCATCCAACCAAACTTTAACAAAATTAACCAAAAAAATCATCATCCATTCAATCGTCATTGTAAACCGTTTTTCTCTTGTTTGTTTTTCCGGTCTCTGGAAAAAAGGAGTTTTTGAAAGAGTGTGTTTAATTATTTTAAATATATTTTGGAAAAACAAAACGAACAATGAATACTTGATACTTGTGATATATATGAAGAAATCTTCTTGAGAAAAAAAAATTGATACTGATGAGTTGATGATAATGTGCAGAGATAAAAAAAATACTTAATTTTATAGGCTAGTTTGTGNATTTTAAATATATTTTGGAAAAACTAAAAACGAACAATGAATACTTGATACTTGTGATATATATAAAGAAATCTTCTTGAGAAAAAAAAATTGATACTGATGAGTTGATGATAATGTGCAGAGATAAAAAAAATACTTAATTTTATAGGCTAGTTGTGTAATTATAACGGATATTAGACTACTACAAATAATGATTATCGTGGAGGTGGCGGAGATTTAAAAAAAACGTTTCTAATGCATAGAGTTTAAATGGAAAAACACGTGTGTACTTTTTTTTGTTGTTTTTTGAGACAGGAAGACGTGACCGACCGTATACAAGAAAAAATATATTGTCGTGCAATTATTAATTTTTGAAATCAAAAAGGAAATTATTAAATGATTGTAAATTCGAGACTTAGTTTTGTCTTTTGGCGATGATAAGGGAAAAGAACGAAAAGAAATCCTAACTGAATTGGAATTTGTATTTGTGTGCCCGAAGAGATTACAAATAAAAATCGGATTTGTAAGATGGTGCCGACAGAAAAAAAACTACACAAATTGTTAATTAATTTATTTGGTTTTTATTTTGAATTGGTTGGTTCACCGCGCGCACAGGTTTCAATTGCTCATTGCTCATTTGCATACAGTTAAATAAATAACATAAATATATATGAAGGCTGGCATCGGCATTTCTGATCAATTTTTTTCTGTTTAAAATAATACTTTCTTGCTTCCGTTACAAAATCAAAGAGATGAAAAACTGAAAATCGTTATGTATATAATTAATTGATAAGCTAAGAAGAGGCTTATCATCATTTCTTCTTGGTGCTGCTGCTCCCCCTTTTACTACTCTTGGCTTTGCTTCCTCCAATCGGCGTCTCGTTCCCGGAGAGCAGGCCCAACTGGAACTTGAGCTTGAGCAGGGCCTGCACCTCCTTATCAATGTCCGCCTTATCGGCCTTCCTCGCCTTCAGCTCCCGGACGAGATTCCCCTGCTTCGCAATCTCCCCCTCGAGCTTCGCCACGTCCACGGGCTGTGATAACAACAAAAAATCCAATTCAATTTTTGAAATTGCCGCAAAATTGTTGGCCCAGCGGGTGAGCTGAGACAACAGAAAAGCATTTACTCAGTTTCAAAAAATCCCCGCGAAAATTCAAAAAAAAATATGGTTTAAAGGTATGTGCTATAGTGCTTACATTCGGCGCGTCGCCCTTGCTCATGTCCGAAGGTCCGTTCGTCGCAGGGACTGCAGGTGCTGGACTTGTTGTCTCCTGTGACAATGGCACCTGTGAACCCACTGGGGTGACCAATGGCGCCGGCTCTTGTCGATTATTACCAGCTTCAGCTCCAGTCGCCGAAGGGGTCCGAGTGGGGCCCTTCTGGGGCGACTTGGGCCTGCCGGGCTTCGCCTCCTTCTCCTTCTTCCGGTCACTCTGACTGCCGCCATACTTCTTCCTCAGCTTCTCGATGATCTTCGCCTCCAGCTTGAGGAAGAGGGGGCTCACCTTGCCGATCTTGTGGCCGGGAGGGAGGAACGGCAGCAGGTTCATGGAGAAGACGGGTTTCGTCACATTCAGCTGCTCACGGATCTGCTTCGCCACCCCAGGCATGAAGGGGTCGATCAGGGTCATGATCAGGAAGACCATTTGCACACCGACGCCACATACCGTCCCACACCGGTTCCGACTAGCAAAAAATACAGAATAAAGACATCTCACATTACCCCATTTACACACAAAGCTAATGTACTTACTGATTGAACGTATGATTTGCAGAAGCCCAATTCAATTTTTTGCAACAATACAATTTTAATTTATTTTTACTAATTAATGCTTCATACTTCACAGAAGTTTATTTTCTGGGGAAGCGCTATATTTAGTGACTTTCGGCGCTTGCCAGTTTTCAAAAAAGAAAGAAATTAGACGTTTACCAATTTTTCTAAAAATGAAATACGGTTTTATAGTTTGCAAAAATTTAAATAATACTCTTACCACTAATTTTAAAATTAAATACGGCGTTTACCGGCTTGCAAAAAATGAAAATATGGATTTTCCAGTTTGCAAAAAGTGAAATACGGCATTTACCGGCTTGCAAAAAATACGGATGTTTCAGTTAACAAAAAATGAAATAGGACTTTCATCAATTTGCAAAATACAAATTTGACTTTTGCCAATTCGCAAAACAAATAAAAAGAGCTCCAGCAAATCTTCCAAAAAATCATCATCATCAATCGTAATTAGCCTACTCTGTCGCATTCTTCGTCAGCGTCCACGGCTTCTGACTCTGGAAGTAGACATTGCCAATCTTCGAGATGGCGAGAATCTGCCTGAGCGCATCCCTCAGTTTGCACAGCTCCAAGAGGTTGACATACTCGACAATCTCTCGATTCACCTCCGCCACGATCTTGTAGTCATCGTCGGTCATCACGATGACAGGGACCTCGCTCGCAAAGAACTTCTCGAGGAAGGACAGCGACCTGTTCACAAAGTTCCCGAGGTTGTTCAGCAGCTCGCTGTTGTTCTTCATCATGAAGTCGTCCCAAGAGAAGGCCGAGTCTTGACTCTCGGGACGGACGTAGATCAAGTAAAACCTCCAGATGTCGGCAGGAATTCCTGTAACATACCACAGAAAAAAGGATAAGCCATGAGTAATTGGAGTATCCCACATTATCATCGTTAAAGTTATGAAATCATATCTTTCATTGTTTCCCCTTCCTCAGCTCAACAAAGAACCTGTTTTTCGAGACTATCGAGAGTGAAAATGTAGGTCAGTCAGTCACAGCCTCAAGACTCAAAGAATCGAGAATTAGACAAAGCCCAAGTTTTAAAGCTTAAGAAAAAAAGTGAGAGTGAGTCTAAAAATGAAAAGGGAAACCAATTGCTCATTTCATGTTTCATCATCATTGGCCATAATCTAATAGGCAACAGCTAACCTAAATCCTCAATTTGAGACCTTCTTTTGAGAGACTTGAGACGAGCAACAATTGAATTGGTTCTCAAACAATGAAATGAATGAATGAATGAATGAGTATATGCAATGCTGTCATTAAGTACGTAGCTGTGCGAAAGTAAATCTTAAAAATGCCACTGATTGAATTAGCAAAGTGTGTCTGTGTACCATGAGCTCTAGCTGTCTGGCTTCACACACGAAAAAGTTAACCGACTTTAACCGTTTTCTATTGGCACAAACGGGGTTTGATAAGAATTTTGCGATGATCGCTTTCATGTCTAATTGATAAGCTCATCATGAGAATAAAGAAGGTGCCCATCGACATGCATATATATTTATATATACATACGCCTTTGAGAATTTACAGTGCTTCGTAGAATGGGGCAATGTGAGACAAATCAAATCCAAGATGCATCTGAATCTGAATCATAATAATTTGACTTTGCAATTTATGTGGGTATATACATACATACATGATATATCGACTATGAATTCGTAAAATGGGGTATATGCAAAAGCTGTCGTTTGTAGTAAAAATGATATATGATTTTCGGAGCATATTGCGAAACGGTTTCTAAAAAATCCTACATTATTTCTTCTATCAGCCATAGAAAAAGTTACATCTCAATTGATTAACCAAATCAAAATTTATAAATAAACTGTTCTTTTTCTACAATATCTTAGTACACATACCAAAATCTTCTTCATCGAATTTCTCAAAAAGCAGTTTGTTTTGCATATACCTTTTTTTTTACAAACGACAGCTCTTGCATATACCCCATTTTACGAATTCATAGTCGATATACATATTCTCATCACAAGAGGATTTAACAATTATGGCAATGTAACGCTTTACTATTTTGGGTAA
Source organism: Seira sanloemensis (assembly GCA_027743915.1). NCBI lineage: Eukaryota > Metazoa > Arthropoda > Collembola > Entomobryomorpha > Entomobryidae > Seira > Seira sanloemensis. The sequence goes on along the minus strand of JAHZMY010001711.1, from coordinate 5,050 downwards.
TTTTTTTCAAAACATCATTTCAAAATCAACTCATTCAGCTGCATACATAATACATAACATCCTCTATTCAGCCGCACTCAGCCATCCCTACTCATACTCAAGATCCAACTATCCCTGTAACCAACAATAGAGTAGAGAGTAGGCCCTTAGCCAATCACCACTGAACTAACAATAAATCAAGGCACCCCCATCACAATCCCCATATCTCTCCAAAGTCCAAAAATGAACTCTTTCATCATCACCAGCCCCACATAAATTATCCCTTCCTCTTCCCTCCACCACCATCTTCACTCTCTTCTCTCTCTCTCCAAATCCCATTTAAATTCATATCGATATTATTACACAGAGCAGTCTCCTTACTCTTATCATCACGACTTCCCTTGCCCTGCTTCCCAACTCCCAACTCCCCACTCCACACAACAAAGACCTTACAGACGAGCAAATTTGTTTTGACTCAACTCTTAACTCTCTGTGATTCAATGATTCAAATGGACTCTTCCTCAACATTTCCCACATTGGGCCATTGGGCCATACCCTCTCTCAACCAGAGCCAGTGACACTCGCTGCAAAGCGCCCATCTCCTTTACCTTTTAGCAAACTCATAATGTTCTCACTTCTCTTTTTCTCACATTTTCTCTCTCTCTCTGTCTTCAGTAGCAGAGTCTCAAAATGAGAGAAACTCTTCTCAAAAACTCTCTACATTCTACATTATTCTTCTCCCAACGAGCATTTCCCACTTTTCCTTCATTCCACATATCAACTTCCCTCACTTGGTTTTTGGGGAAGGCTATGACAAGGGAAAGAGGATGGGCCAGGTCCACCCCGCTCCAAAATATCGAAAAGCTAGTGCGTTCGTGGACGCCTGTCCCACAAACCAGCTGAAAAGCTCTCTGCCTCCGCCAAGTTTGACATTGAACTAGAAAGTGTGACCGAGAAACAGGCTGGTTTGGCCCAGACCTAGCTAACTCCCGAGGAAACCTAGGCGAGAGAGCAACAGCTCTTTTGCCTACACACTCTTCTCTCAGCCTTTTTCCCTATGTATCATACTTTTTTTCAGAGAGAGGGAGAGAAAGAGTCTCAAAACTCGGAGTGGGAAAGGTAAAGACAGTGAGAATGGGAGAAGCAGCGTTTAGCGTTCGTTGTTGCAGTGCTCGACTCAGCAGCGGCGCTTCTTCATTTCTCCCTGAGAGACAGAGACCCAACTTTCAGCTTTGCAAGGCAGAGGCAGATTCTCCCATTCTCTCCAGCAGAAGGACCTAACCCGACCATGTCTAAAAAAATGGGAATGCATATGATGATGCATACGGTATAATACAAGAAGAGAATCACAAGGTCAAAGTCGCAGAGCCATCCTTCTTCACCCCGAGTGGGAAAGAAGGCTTTATCCAGAGACTCAAGACTTGATAGAGATTTTTGTGGGTGCACTAGTCACACACATACTCACATCACAGTCATAATGACTATATCTCATCATGGAGATGTGGAGAATTGACTCGGCCAACTTTTTTCGCCTAGTCTGGGCGGAGATAGGAGATAGGAATGGGACATGCGGTGTGCGGTAGTTGACGGCTGACGAGTCGAAAGTAGTCAGGAAATGTGGGTTATGCCATTGTCATTGCCATTGCAATTTACATGCGAGCTCTGAATTCTGAATTTGCGTTGGGTATTTATGTACAAGTATTATAGTCATAATAATGTTATAAATATATAGGTGTGTTTGAGTGAGCCTCTTCTGACGTGGTTCCGAATTTCCCATGAAAAGTTATATCTGCAACACGTGGAGGAAAAAAAGGAACAGTGAATTTAGGTAGGTGGAGGTGGAAGGACAAAGCACTGCTGCGGCTGCAGTCTCACTTTGCCCCTTTTCCGTCCAGAGGTAAAGTAGACAGAGAGAGAGCCACTTTTTTTCTGGAGAAGCCTCGTGCTCATGGAAAAACTATGCCTAAATGCCGAAGCCATGAAATGAAATGTGACCTTCAAATGGGGAGAAAAAAATCAATACTTTTTGCCTTCCGTTTTGTCTGCTGAAGCGAATATTATTTATTATCATGCCCATGCCTAACGCATATAGGGAAAAATGCAGTATTTTCAGAGGGGAACAAGAGAATTATTAGCATCATTGTCATTTTTGCAAACTTGTTTTTGACGCGTCGAACATCGAAATTTATGAATTATTAAGGCTTTGAAAGTTTGTTTTTTAAATATACAGCTTCCGGTAAAAACTGAGGATTCGCCGGCTCAGATCGGATTCGTTTATATAGTCAAACGAAGGGAAAACGCATTGTTTAATTTTCCCCGTTCAAACTGAAATTATCACGCAACAACGGTCTGACTTCAGATCAAAAACGATAGCTGATTTTTTTCTCACGAAATATGAGGAATTCATTAAAAATCATCCACCTTTCAGGAAAATCGCAATAATTTTCCTCACATTTCTTTCTGCATCTTAATTCAATCTTGTCGTCTTCTTGCGATAAATGATAAACATAACTTGCGACAAGTCGCCTTTCCTCCCTTAAAAATATTTAGTTGGGTAGTTTACAGGTTACGGCGATCACAGAAATGCCATTGTTTGTCTTACGTCATTCCCATATCCTTATTTTAAATGCACACCTGCCACTGCTCCTACTTCCTCACTCCGCGAAACCCATACTAAAACTGAAGCCGTGAGCCCAACCTTTTTTTCCCTCATTCAACATTCAACTAACTGATCATTTTTCCCAAACGAAAATTTCCCCCAAGTATCAAAGTATATCAACTTTTTCCCTATCTTCTCCATCCCATCACCAATTTTTTCCCCAATTTCCCTCATTCTCTCCCAAAAAAATTCCCTCCGCTGATGCAAAAGCAACAAGCTTCCCTACATCCATCCAACTACTTCATGATTCCCAACTCCAACTCTCAAAATTCTCATCTGAAAGCATCCAGACATCAAACCATCAAACCAAACCTATCTCCCCGCCTCCATCGGCGAAGAGTTCACTCTTCACTGTTCAGACCTCCTCCAGCTCCAGCGACCACTTCCCATATCTTCCTCTTCCCACATTCACTTCACTCAGAGTCGAGTCCAACTCGGCTCCTCTTGCCTCTCTGCTGAAGAGGAAGGGTTGAGGCAGAGCCATTTCCACTCTTTCTAGTCCAAGGCGGTCTCGAACCCCGCTTCACGGCCAGAGTCAAGGCAAGGCCCACGCGGAATCTGGGTCAGGCAGGAGCAAAGCTGGGCCAACTCAGAGAGACCAAGGTCAGGCCTGCCCTACATTCAGCCCTTCTCACTGCTGTTGCAATGACCTTTTCCCAGAGAGAGAGCTGAAGAGGCTCAAAGAGCTCATTGCCATTTCCCCTATCGTCTGAGTCTGAGAGTTTCAGTGTGTTGTGTGCACATTACATATTTACACACAATGTGGAGAGAGAAGAGAGAGAGAATGCAGTTTTTTTAAGATTGGGAAAAAAGGTGAGGAAAGCGAAAAAAGAGGATGAGGATATGCTTGACATTAGCTGTGCTTAAGTTAAGTTCCCCTTACATTAAAGCTTGCAGGACTCCCTCGGAAAAAAGTCAACTTCGACCCTTCTCATTTGGATGGTAATGGTATGGTGGTAGGCTCGTATTAGATAATACAGAAAAAGAGATATTTTTTGCGGGGTTTTGGTCTTGGTCATAGTGTCCCTGTCTCCGTTTTCATTTCACTTTCTGTTGTATCAATCGTAATTGCATTGTATGAGTATTTAAGAATGTACCTTAAGTAAGTAATTCCAGGTTGTGTGTATTGTGTATGTGTGTGGCACACACGGGCAGATGGGAGATATGTTTTTTTTATATTATTATGGCCCATTATAATTACCCACAAATGGAGTTTTTACGCGTAAGTCCCATTACCACCGAGAGTGGAGGAGTGGACCACCCAAAGAGTTATGACTTCAGGTTGGCCAGTGCAGTTGTGGTTACGTAGCTGAGCCAAAAAGCACAGAGGTAAGGGATGGAATGATGGAAAAACGCTATAAAGGATGTATTTTTTCAGCAAAAATGTTTGTCTGTAGTCTGCGTCCGTGAGATAAAGTTAACTTAATACTGAATTCAAACAACTTTTTAGAATAATGATGACCCATGACCTGAAAGATTTTAATAATGTAAATAGACTTGAAGTCAGTCATGGTGTATGGGTAATGGTCCCTTTAAAAGCCAGATGAATGGGGCAATGTGATAAAGACAATGGCACTAATGTAACAAGGACAAGCCTTAAATCGCCGCAGCTGCATATGTTATATGAAGCCGTTGTAGTAAGTGTTAGTGGGGTAATGCGAAACACTGATTGATTCAGCTGCGTATAAACATTTCCCCATTACTTGACCCAAGGGGCAATGTGGAACATGCACTGCATGACTTAAATTTTGAATACATTCAACCGCACATAATCATGAAACAGCCTTTACCCTTTCATTTCTCAAAATGCATGTGTCAGACTTAATTCTAATCCATATAAGAATTTTCGGCCAACCCAGCTCCGTACATAATAATACCATTATTACAGCCGGCATTTTTAAAACTACTTACTTTTTATATTTACTCCTATTTACTATTTACCCTTCCATTTTCCACTGTTCCACTCCAACTCCGACTTCACCCCGTGTGCCATCGAATATCGAATGCCACCATCAAAGAAAAAAAAACTTTTTTAAGTCTTTTTTTCATACAGATTCCCATATCATCATATCATATCCCTCTTCTTCCTCTGACCACCGTCAATGCACTTGCACATATCATCAATTCCTCGAGTCCTCTTTCTTATCTGGGTGGCCGCTATCGCCATGCAGCTTGCATGCGTGTGGCATGACAAGAAGAGAGAGATCACATTACCACACACTCATTATCAATTACCTTCAATTATCCACACACACAACAATGCTATATACATATGTATGTATGAACAATGAACATTACTGTTTGACCGACCGGCTACCGCACACACCGACGACTGACGACCGACCGAGACAATACCACCCACATCAATTCCCCTTTTTGTTTTCAAGTCTTCAAATCTCTTCAAATAAATAT
>JAHZMY010001710.1:0-36277 GCA_027743915.1 Seira sanloemensis | reverse complement strand
CTTCCCTTTTTATGAGTTATCCCCAACATAAATCCCGGCCCGACGAAATTAGACTCACTCCGTTTCATCCACAGTCTTTAATGACTTTTTTCCACGAGAGCTTTTTTCCATAATATGCAGAAACATTTTTATCTTAAAAGTGAAAAAATCTCTCTCCTTCTCCGTTTTAAACCTTGCTCCACTTCGACTATGTAGTCAGTCTAACCAAGTTTGAGCAAAGTGGAAGGAGAGTATTATTAGCTAATCGGATTCCACCCATATTAATTTCCCATCTCCTAGTCCGCCCATACAAATGGGCGAGAGATTGAGACAAGTTCCACTTTTTCCTCTGAAGTAGATAAAACACGATTTGGCAATTTACTGGGTGAGTACATATGTATATGAACATCTTTGGCTAATTCATATTCGATAGTCGTCGTCTTGCGGATTTACAATTAAGAGTGGAGAGAGCTCAGGCGATGGACACCTCCCTGAGTGGCTCATCAGACGAGGATGCGTTCGTTCAAAGCTCCAGCGGCGAGGATAGCTCCAGCAGTGATTTCGATGTGGAGTGCGTCACCTCCATCGCAGCTGGAGCCTCGAATGCAATCCTCAGCGCCCCACCACCACCTCCACCATCATCAATCCTGACTCACTCATCAGGCGTATCAGAGAAGAATAGAATGAGTCAGCAGCCCCGATCCAAGGCAGCTCCGTGGTTGCTTCCTCCTAATGATCTGTTCCTTTCACAACTGTCTCCCTTCGTCGGCTCAAGCTGTTCTCAGGGCGGCAGTGGGGCTGCTGGTGCTCCCATTCTGGGGAAAAGTTTGCCCACGCTAGACCTCCTGCATGGAGCTCCCACCTCGTCCTCGTTGATGTCACCCAGTGTACCTCCAATGTCTCCATCCACTACAACAGGTATGGCTCACGTCTCTCGCATAAAATTATAATAACCTTTGAAAAAAAGAAGAAGTTTCTTTCCAGCTCGGAGTAAAAGATGAAAAAGTTGGAACTTAATTTTTCCATTACGCTACCAGAAAATAATGCTGTGTTACAATGGGCCTGTGGTTGTATCCAGTGGAACAAGCTTTCTACTCCGCGTCTCTTTCTCTCTCTCTCTCTCTCTCACTCTCAGCGTTTTTATTCACCTTCCGCAATGAAATCATAATAAGCCTTGATTTACTTTTACTACCCCTTTATTCCCGAACAAAAAGGAGTGAGGGAAAACTGTTTTTTTCTCTCTTCTCAAAGGCACTCTCACTTTTCATGTAAAAATGCAAAAGACGTGAGAGAGAAGAATATGAATGGTTATCGACCACACATATTTTTTGTTACATTCACTCTCTCACCACTCATTTCATTTTTTTCACTTTCTCTTGTTCTACAGAGCCAGCTGGGAAAAATGAAAAGTCGTTAGTGCAGATGGATGCTGAGCGGCACGGAAGGCATGTGGGGAAGCGAGACTCGACCTCTTTAGAAATATCAGTATTGGAAGTAATTGAGCCAACCTCTCCCGCCTCTCCCTCCACATCCAAGAAGGTTTGAATGAAACGAAACCTTTATAAAAACAGAAAGAAAACACACAAAAAAACGCTTCTTTTGTCTACGAAAGAAAATATTCTCGAAGAAAAATGAACAAATGAAGAGTCCATGACTTCCACACTTTTCTCCTCTAGGCGCTATACTATGTATTTTTTTTGCGCGCCGGTAAAAACTGCTGTAGAAATTAAAAGCCTTCATTTTAATGCCTTTTCTCTTGACTCCCTGCTCTGCAATTTTTTACACTAGATTTTCCAGGTATATAATTATCTTTCTCTCTCTTCATTCACTACTTTTTCTCTCTCTCTCTCTTTTGCTGCTGGCTTGCTCCGCGTGGAGAATGGAACAAGAGTGAAAGCAGAGGCGGTGCGGTTTCAACAAAAAAGCATATAATTTTCCATTAAGGAATAAGGAATACGCACTTTATGCTACTTTACCGAGACACCACTTATATTTCATGCATTAACTGAGTTACTCTAAAAAAGAGAAGAGAGAGAGAGAGAAAAAAAAAATTCAAAAGGTTGAAGGATATTTTTTACGCTGCTTAGTTTCCATTTCCCTTTTCCTCTGACATTATGTAGAGGCCATGTGCTCAATATCAGCTTCCTCATGTGTGTGTGTATGTGTGTGTTTCCATGGATGTGTGCATGCATGCCAAGAAATTACAGATTGCTTCGTCTTCGTCTGTTCCCTTAAGCCCTAGCCATTCCACACACACACACAAGAGTTTCTCCTTATCACAGATGATGGGCTTTCTCTCACTGCTATGTTGTAATGCTGTAGTCCAATCTTGTCGTTACAAATTTTTATTACTCACGGCTTCATTTTTTTCACTCGTTCTTTTACCCTCCTTTATTCCTGCGGAGTGCAATTTTTTTCTTGAAAAGTACAGAGGAAAATGTAAAAGTTGATGTTCTTTTTCATCTTCAATTCCCTGATGAGATGGTTGTTACATTAGTCAAACCGAAAATGGGAAGAAACCGGAAGTAGGATAATTTCTGGGTAGGATCTACCTTCTTTCATCAGATTTTTGCTGGGCTTGGGTCGCCTATTACACATTCGTGCAGAAAGAAAAACAACGGACCACCCAGGTTTTTTTAGTTAGGGGAAAAAATGAAAGTAGGGAAAACATGCAATTTTCACGTGGATATGTCGATGCCATTATTTAAAAAATGTTTTTTTTTCTTCTCAATCTCCTCTTAATGAAAATTAAAAGTGACTTTGTAAAGAAAAAATCACCAGGAGTGTTTTTTTGCTGCATAAGCCCACTTATGCTCTTCTCATTTCCTTAAAGCATTTTTTTTCTGTGAAAGTGGGAGAAATTGAGCGCTCGCAAAAGGGTTGTGAGAGGAAAGATTGGCAAAGGGGAAAAGTGTTACTGCGAAATCTAATGCGCCTTTTAATAGCTTATTGCATACTAAATGGGGGATATGCGGAGATTATATTTTTGGAGTAAAAAAAGTGTAATAGGTATCTACGAGTGCAGTGTTTTTTCTCCTCTTGTCTGTAGATAATGGGAAATTCTTTATTATTTCTCCGAGCCCGCTACAGAGGAAGCACACAAAAGTCTTACGGAGAAAGCGTCTTCCCTCCACTCCCCCTCATTTCGTAAGGAGTAATGACATGGCGGCATGCACAAGTTCATGTAAATAGTAGCCATCAGTAGTCCAGCACTATTTTTAGGGTAATTTCATACCGCTCCGTCTTCCTCTGGCTTTTCATTCGGGGGTAGCACATCTTTTCTAACTTTTTTCCGGGGAGATATGGCTTTTTGGTGTTGGAACGAAGATGGTCCTTTCTCTGGATGTGTGTGGGCCATTCATGGATTCTCATTTGTATTGCTCGTTAAGGAAAGTACTATTTAGTGAGAGGAAATGGGTTGAATTGTGAAGAAAGGAGAAGATGGAGTGGAGCAATTCCTTGTGTCAGCTTCAACATCATCAGCCTCCCCACCCAGACCATGGCTTGACTTGACTGTCTACCAGTACGAGACGCAGAGGAGGAAGGAGCTGCTCCACACCCTGCCAAATTGCGGGCCGATGCAGTCCAAAGCTGAGATCGAAGGTGAGGAGGGCAATTCCAGCATTGGTGGTGAGGTGAAAGGCGTTCCCGGGCGACAGTTGATGTCAACGTCGTCACCATCATCAGCCGCACCGGCCGAAGGGGACTCTGCAACTGCAGCAGGCTGCTCCGAGACGAGAGAGAGTGGAGGCCAGATGCTGCCAAAAGTGAGCTCTCAAATATTGCCATTCTAATTAATTTTATTTTTATAGTTCAAGTGGACATTACTGTAATCGCATGTCTTTCCAAAGGTTACAAAAATGCATAAGTGGCAGATGCTATCGTGAGCTGATGTAACGAGAAAAAGCGTTTTTGGATATTTCTTCTCGTCTTTCCTTTCTGAACGAGAATATTTTCTCTCTCTGTTTTTTTGCTAGGGTGGAAGCCAAGCGCCAGACCTGATCTGTGGGATGCAGTATAGAGCTCATAGCCGGCGGAAATCGCAACCGTTATCTTTAATAGACAGGCATCATCAGGAAGAGGATCACTATTGTGAAACGAGCTCGCGAGAAAAGATGCTCTCTGCTCTTGGAGAAGGCCACTACGAGACGATTGTAGTGTTTGACGATGACACTCGGCGGAAGCGATCTAGCTCGGTTAATGAACTCTCGAGATTAGATACGTCATTTAGAGTGGAAAAGGACGGGCGAGCCGAGCCAAGAAAAAATGAAGGGAGTCAATCACCAGCAAGAAATGCCCCTTCATCGCCCCAATCTTCCTCCATATCCTCTCCGCCACTGATAAATCAAACGTCCTCCGATAGCACCGACCCCACCAACAAAGGCTCAAGTGGTGGAAGAAGCTTCGCGTTGAGGACGACTCGAACCCCGTCGCCAAAGTCGTATGTCACGAGGCTCACAGTAATTCCCGTCGAGCCAACGGAAGCCCACTTTCTCTCGGTGAAAACTTCTCGCGCATTTCTCCAAGAGGACACGCAGCCTGAAGCTGACTCTCAGGCTGAGGCTGGTGAGAATCAGGATGACATGGTCCTAAGTCAAATCCCTTGCGACAGCGTGTCCTCCTCAAACACCCCTGTAATGCCCCGTTTTAACTCGAGCGGAACGGTAGTGTTTCCCTTGAGGAAGCCCGAGTGGAACTCTACTGAACTTTTGAGCTTTACCACACCTGACTCGAGTCTCGCGGGGAGGCTCTCGCCCACTCCGTCAGAGGCGAGTAGGACAGAGTCGGCCCTCGCCCCGCCACCTTCCTACATTTCCCACGTGAGTCAAAATTCTGAGCTCTCCAAGACGGAGTCGCAACGGGGTCAAGTGAACGAGGATGATTTGGAGCCACACTCCGGTGAGATTGTGCCACCCCCGCAATTCATTACTAACGAGGAAACGATTCGGCCACCACCGCTGCCCCTCACGCCTGAGCCTGTGGCGATTAGTTCACATCATACCAAAATTGTAGATAACAGGACAAGTCCAATGTGCCGGAGAAGTTTGGAGGAAAGAGCTAATCCTGAGCCTACTTCATCGTGCTTCCTGTCCCCCAAGAATGTGCGGGATTACGGAAGTAGCAGGAGGAAAGATGACAACTACGATCATGACTTTGCTGATAATGATGAATCCAAAAGGAAGCCTCCGAGCTCCAGGCTGCTCTCGAAGCAGAGGTTTCAAGCGACGTCGCTCCGAAATAGCTCTGGAATCGGCGGAATGCAGACCAAGTCTCCGCACCACCACCATCATCATCAGAGACTCCCCAAAGTAATTTTCTTAAGATTTCCTATTTTACGCGCGCTCTCGATACACTCTTTACCCATAGTATATGTATGTATGAAGATGAAGTCCCAGAGAGGATACATGCAATCTCTCATGATGTTATGAACGGCATCAACTCTAAAAACATTTTTTCCGCTATTTTTCCGCCCTTTAACTCATTTGTGAGAGGGGCTCTACGAGTTTTGTACGGATGCATAAAATATTGTTCAAGTCCATACGCTACAAGTTTATATGGAAACAATGCTAAATTGCTTCCTTCAATCTCAAAATTAGATGTATGCATAGTATATCTGACACGGGTCTGGCTCCCATGAAAATATTGGGATAGGGTGAGTGCACAGAGCAAGACGAGATGAGACAAAAGTATTCTGACGCAAAAAAGAGTTGAGCTGTAGCAGGAAGGATGACGAGAATGGTAATGCATCTGGTTATTTTCGAGGCTTTTCACTTTCCAAGTGACTGGCAGTGCACGAGCAGCGAACCAAAATCTGTAATTTTTTCTCCTTGTCTCATGTATTTTGCAAAGACCATCGTCCCCCTCCTCTTTCAATTCGCATTAGTTTCATGTTTCCAAAACAGACATTTTAGTGGGATGACTAAGTCAAGGAGGAAAAGCGGACGAATTACGACTTTCTCCCTCACCCTTGTGTTGAAGGTGGGCGAAACGTTTCTTGCTTCATTTACGCATTCCATTGGCAAATTTGTGGAATCGGGAGAAAAAATGCTATTCATGTGGATAAATTGATTAGATTCATTAGCCTGTCCGGTCATGTTAGCTGGGAAATGTGGGCTTTCGTGACCAGAATGATCATTATCTTCCCGGCAGATCAGATGTACACCACACTACGATATGTAACAGACCTAATAAAATTTTGCAATTGAATGCATTAGACAGCACAAATTTTTTAAACAATGGGCCAAAAAGAATGAGAGGAGAAAGTCTTGTGTCTTACTGTATTCGTCGCATTGTCTGGAACAACTTTTTTTCTATTCCGCAAGTTTTGACAGCCTCAAGAAGCATTTTTTCCTATTGTTTTGAATCTTTTACAATTTTTCAACTTGCCTATTGAGTTGGAACCATTGCCCCATGAAAATTGGATAATAATGGAAGCAAGCTCAAACCAAACTTTTCCCCCGCATTGTTCTGAAACTGACAAAAACTCTTGGGAAATTGATGAATGACGAGAGTGGAAACATGTGGCTCTCTTTCTCACACACACAAGAAAAGAATGACTTTAATAATTTGTAATTTCTTTCCAGGGGCACCGTGGACATTCTCGGCCCTGGTACGAAATAGAAGGCTCCGATGATGAAGGCAGTCTCCTCCGTGTCGCTACAAAGAGATCAAACGACAGTTCTCACTCAAGCTCTTCGAGCTCATCCCCCAGAGATCATGATCCGGAGTCAAGAAGTCAACCAGAGCTGGGGAGAGTCCACCACGACGACGAAGACGACGACGATGATAATGGGAGCCACGACGACGATCACGACGAGATGCACGTGAAGCCTCCAGACCAGAGCCCGGAAGACATGGCCGGAGCACAAAGAGAACTTTCTCGAGAGCATCCTCATCACCAGCAGCAACAGCATCCAGAAGACAATGACGACTCGGAAAGTCCAACGTTCCTTTGACAGCACGTGTACTTTTTGCTCTCTCTTCAAACTCGCTCGTACAAATCTGAATCGACAAAAGCAAGTCTGATAGCGTGTAGAATGATACTGACATGTAAATAAATATGAGGCGACGTCCATTTGACATTTTAAGAAGTATGACAATAAAGTCTAATGTAATTTGTTGGTAATAAAGCAAAAAAAAATCTCTTTTACGCTCCAACTTTTGCTCTCTTGTGAAACTGTTCCTTGGGCCCATTTCATTCCCCTCATTTGCTAAATAAAAAAAGTCTTGGTTGTGCAAAACACGAATTTGATTCCTCTTCATTTCGTGCTTTCTATTGTTTTGTCCTAATTTTCCGTTTTCTCTATTTTTGCTCAAGCGGGAAATCACTTGATTCGTCTTGGTTTCAAGTTCTGTTTCCGGAGAAAACTTGGGAGTTGTGTGAGAGAGAAAGTTTCCCCAATTCTGCTCCATTTTCTCCTTCCTACCTTTTCCCGACAAAGCCGATGATGTCAAAAGGTATGGGCCACACGTAGGCGATGAGGACAATCGCATTTCCCAAAATAGGAGAAAAGCGAAATCTGCACACGTCGCTCTCGGAACGGAGTTTTGTCATCAGGACTAAAGTCTTTTCAAAGGAAACAACTTACTTTTTGTTTATTTTATTTACTTAAACGGATTCTTTCTCTGAATGTGTTTCCCTTTCATTACATTTTTTCCTCTTTCTCTCTCTTCTTACCGTTGCCAAAATGTAATCGCTTTTTCTATGGATTCATGACGCGTATATAATCTCGTTATAAGGGAAGAAAGTCTCTGTGTTGTTTGTTTCGCTCCCAATTTTTCATATGAACTTGGGCTACAGCACATGTATCCATCTATCCGTCCATCCATCTGTACGTTTCTTTTGGTGCTCTTGGAAAAAGTACGACTTAAGTGAGTTAAAGAAAGCAAAGCATTTCCAGGAGGCAGGGCTCATCCGTCTTTGCATCAGCCACTTTTGCTCGCAGGAAAATAAACAGCTTGGCACTCAACCATTTTCTTCTCTTTCTCATTCTCTTGAGCTGTGTGTTTTTTCCCCTGTCAATCCAAAAGGAAGTGTCGTAATTAATCATATGCTCCTCTTTTTCGTTCCCACCGATCAATACTCGCAAATCAAAGTTAAGTGCTTGCTACACATAAAAAATGTACAGGGAAACATGAGAAGTGTTCTCGTCTTTTTTTTAAATAAAACTTTTGAGAAATGTAAATAATATGACTTGTCTGACTTTCTCTTGTAAAGTTTGGTTTTTTTCTCTCGAGAACTTTATCGGCATTCGGCTCTTTCTACTGTCGCATTTATGTATGTATGTAGATACGATGGGCAATGTACGTATATACATATGTATGCGTGTAAATTGTTGTAGTATAATGTTAACCAATCACACAATTCTTAGAAACCACAAAATGTCATTTCCGCCAAAAGCTGTGACGTTATTCCATCCAGATTGAATCTTTTGTCACAACTTTGTAAAGATTTTGGTGGAAAGCGATTTCAGAGAATTTAGCATACAGCTAAATAAAAGGAAAGTTCCTTAACATTCCAAAGTGTGAAAATTATAAGTTCTAGCATCTATAATATGTAATAATTGCTAATTAGAGTTGAAGGTAGCTAATTGGAATGGTGATAACAATGAGATTTTAGAACTCCCAAACAACATAACTTCAAAGTACAAATAATAAAGTTGATTCCAAAGGAAAATGAGAGATTGAGCTACCCTAAATAACTTTATGGCATATGAATTACTTTATAGCACATGGAGTGTGGTGGCAAGACGGCATACATACATTTCAACTCTCATCGCCCCACACCCACCTCATCCATCCATTAGATACATAACATGTATTCATTGCACCCTATAACAAGAGAACATATAACTAAAGCATGAAACTCTCAAACAGAAAAAAACTGCGTATCTATCGCAACTTAACTTGTGTTGTTCTTACGGAGAAAAACATGCGAGCGTTTTTAATCATTTAAAAACGCGAAACATGTTGACGACTTGACAGAGGAGAATGCATCATGTAAGACTTTGAAGATATATCCTCCATTCCCACACTTTTGACAGGAGTGTGTGTGCTTCAACTGGTCTGCAGGAGTTTTATGAAAGGAAAAAGTCCCATTCTCTACACAAGAGGAAAAACTACATACATTCATAGCAGTGGAGAAAGTAACGAACCCATCCTTTAGTTTTTTAACTACGATGCGAGAGAAGCACATTATGTTTCATTCTCGTGGAAAATGAAACGACATGAACTGTAACAAGATGAAGACGGAAGATGCATTGTCGTGCAACCACGAAACTCCGTATATCATAACTACAGCTCAGAGTTTTCCTGTTTCCTCGATGGTGATGCTGCAGTTGGTTTGGTCGGTGGTGGAGGATGACCAGAGCACAGAGCAGATGTGGAATTACTGTAATGATTTTTTGTCCACTTTCCCTCCTCTTTTCATGTCGCCATAAACGTGACTAACAGTTTCTCCGAGTTGTCATCTTTTGGACAGATATTGCCTATTATGGGATACCTACATAATACCACTCATTTTTTCCCTCCTTGCCTCGAAATAAATCTGACACATTATTGCACGCGTAAGCAGAAAAATGGCATGACGAGAGATGAAAAACTAGAGACTTCGCTGGCTCAGCCCGAGCACCAATTACATTCATCTAAAGATCCAAAGTGATAAGGTATACGCCGGACGTTGCGAAATGGAAAAAAAGTATACGTTTTTCTCGACGAAGCACACGCCACGAAGCAAATTTTGTTTTTTCTCCAAAACTGTTTCGTATTGTGTTGTATGCACGCACCCAAAAAATATAAGTACTTCATATATAAAAAATATATATATATTGGACTGCGTGTCACTTTCACTTCACTTCATGATGACCCCGAAACGACGACAATGTCAATAGAAGCGACACTTTTGCACATTTCATGCAACCTCGAATAAATCATGATTTTACACTGACTTCTTTATGTTTTTGGACGGTGTGAAATGGAATTTTAACCATGTCGCGCTTTTCACCGCCTCCACTAACACGCCTTTCATTCAAATTAACTGACTCCCGTCCTTCCCATAAAAGGTTGGGCCATTTTCTCTGTAAAAGCTGCTCATTCTCTCCAAGCTGGTGGTCTCCATTAGCCCTTTGACTGTCACACTTTGTCCTCCACTGATTGTGAGTAATGTGCATCCTCTTATTAAGGAAGACCCCACACTTTAGCAAATTTCAAGGGGACGACCGGAAACTACTTTTTTGTCATTTTCTTGTACACACAAGATGGTAATTGGAAATTGGCACTTATTACCAACCCCACGTTCTCGCCCTCGGGTGATTGTCTGGCAAGTTGTTTAATTTGAAGACTTGATTTCCGACCAAGGAAAAAAAAACTCCCTTCAGGGGAAAAAGTCTGACTTTTTTATCTCATTTTAACTTGTTAACCCCTGAGGTGGCCCGTATTGACCTAGTACTTAACCAAGATTTATTTAAGGCGGACTTTCACCACGACCGGTGGTCAGTTGAAAATTTGTCAGAGGAACACAAAGGTTTCGTTTTCTTTACAACAGGCAAAGTTTCCCACAGACACGAGAGTCGAGTCAATTTTTTAATAGAATATCTCTCTTTAAATCTATCACTATCCGGGAAGAATAGCCCATCTTTCTTTCACAAACAAACAACAAAATCTCCGTTACAAAATCAAGCAAAAATCCAAACAAGCCAGTTTTCAACTTTACGAGTTGTGAAAAAGGGCTGGGAAAAAATCCTACCGTCTAATCCGTTCTTTTTCTCTTCTTTTCTTGCATACTTTGGGAAAATAAGCAGAAGGAGTATATTTTTCTCTTGAAAGGAAGGCATTAATAACACCAAGAAAAAAGGTAGTTTCGTGGCGTACAGAAAACCAACATCCGACTTTTTTCTCCACTTCTCGCATTCGAGAGAGAAAATAAGCCATAGTCAATGAAGATAATACACCTGTAGACCCATACAAAATACCACAGGAAAGGCGAACTATTCTATTTATTCTGTTGCATAGCTTGAGACCCCGGCTCCGTAACACTTCCAAAGAAAACACTAAGTTCTATCGTGGAGAAAGAAGACATCTGTGAATAAAAACGACACATATTTTCTCTCTATACAAGGCGAAAAAACAGGGAGAATCAACAACACTTTTTCCCTTTCAAGTCCATTCCAACTGGAGCAACTTTCCCCGAGTGAAGGAACTTTCTCCCCAGAAAAAAAGAAGAATTCAACAAACATAAGAGAAAAAGAAACTACTATTTACTCGCTACAAAAGGGGGAAAGAGTGACGGCAATTTCTTGAAAAGGAAGGACACATACGAACACAGTCTACAATAGGATGAATCGATGGGAAATAGTTTTGTCTCGAGCTTCCGTGCTCACATTGTTCTTCGTCTGCTCCCTGGTCTCCATTCCAACGGCAGAGTGTGGCTCTACAAACATCCGACAAAGATCAGATGGCTGCGGTCCTCATCCCTTAATTGCGCTGGCGGCTGCTTCACGTAATTCTCTCATTCCCCCATCAGCGCACACAGACACAGACACACACACATGTGTGTAGTTTCTTTTTAAAAATAAGGAATTGAAATAGAGTCAAATCAAATTCATTTTTACCATCTCATCGTAAAAGCATGTATGTATAAATCCTTTGAATTCTGAGAAACGATAACAAGCTGGAGAAATATGGTGGAATCGTAAAGACGGAATAATAAAAGAAAAGGCAGAAGAGGTTTAGGCAGCCGAAAACGTAACAATACATAAAGCTTCATGAATATAAAAGACATTCGTTTTCTCCAGTTGCACTCCTTTTGCTTCGCAAAAGTAAGTAGCTGGTGGCTGGTAGTGAGAGAGAGAGACAGAGACAGAGAGAAAGCTGTATTGCATACAAGTCTTCTTTTCTCATTTCTAAACTGTTTTTGAACAATGTGCTCTCCCTCTCTTCTACTTTTGCATCGTTAGCTCGACTTCATGTCACATTGTTACACAGTTCTGTGCATCTTTTCCAAGCGAGTGGTTCCACATGGTTTCAGCTTCACAAAAATGCAAAAATCAATTCTGCAAAGGAAATGCCTTCCCTTTGATAAAAGATACGAGCTTTATGAGACGGGTGAAACTTAAAAGGACACACTCAAAAGATTAGAGATGAAGAAAAACATCCGTTCAAGTACCTAGATACAGGCCCTAGAAATGTAATGTACGAATTTTGTAAAAAATCATATTATTTGGTCTATTTCACAGCCACTTGTCTCACATATCCCCATTTTTATATCGAGAATTAGTAAATCAAAGTCGAATTGTTTAGCTTTCATTCAGAAATCAAAATAGGCGTTTAGTGACTGGTATCTGGTCAATGTAACCTTTCCAATATCTCATTAAACGAGACTGGGAACAGTTAGTAAACGTGAATTTAGAATTTTGATTCGAATTTTCCCAGTTTTTTTGGCGCAGGACTTTTGCCTTTTGGTAAAGAGTGCTTTCCATCTTGTGTCGTTGCAGGTTCTAATGGAGTCGGGAGCCTAAATGACGTTCTGCGGGCAGTGCGGGCAGATCCCGTGGTATGGCCCGTTATGCAGAATCTTCTCCGGCGCTACGATGATTGCATTAGAGCGGCTGATGGACTTCATTATAAACGGTCTGATGACTCTGCAGCAGCAGCAACAACAGCAGCAGCAGCACTCGTCGGCAGAGGATACCGGGGACACGTCGTTGCTGGAGGTAGTGGCTACTCCGAGCCAGATGAGTTCACATTACCCAACGCCATCATCCCTTGGCTCCCATCCCCCATCTAATTAAGCAAATTTTAATGCGCTCAAATTAAATTTCCGATCCCTTTCTCCTTCCCCTTCGTGTTCACTCTGCGCTTTTGTCGAGAGGAGCTGTGCAGAATGTAATAATAGGGTTTGGCAGCAGCTCTCTACTTCTGTGGAATGGTGATGATGATGGGATCGCTAAAGCGGATATTATTTTTTGTGATTTCCTTTCACTCTGTCAAATTGAAAAAGACTTCAACTTTCACTTCCTTTTGGAGGTTCACAAATTTAAACCTGATAAGAATAATTGATGTTATGCATTAGTACATTAGCCATACTTTGTCCGTTTTTTTTGTGTCTGTCTCACAAAATAGTACAATAAAGTTAAATCTAAGTAATGTGGCTGAACTTTTTTCTGTGATTTTGATGACCCAAACTTTCTTCTTCTCATCACTCTCTACGGCAGAGACAGTCTATTTTTGCGGAGGAAAAAAATGTGGAGGTATTTTATAATCTAAAGTTTGCCGAGGGAAATGCACATAGCTTATCTGCCTAAAACTCGGGTAATGCAACTTTTCTCCCATCATTTGAGACACCTCAAAGGAGACAATGAGGCGGGACGAGAAAACATTCTAGATAAAATATATTTTTGATGTGTACTCCCATTAAAGTAAATTTTGCCCTGGTGAAACTTTCCATTGTCATAATTTTAAAAAGGAAATGAGTAATACTGATCGTCCCTAGCATTGTGTAACATTTTATATATGGCTAACGGGAATTTATGAAAACGTCTTTGCTCCTAAACCGTCCCACTTGAACAGTTTTACCTTTAACACCTTACGCGTATTTTTTTCGAAGAGGAAGAAAGTTGAGCTAAATTTTTTTATATCCAAAACTTTACTCGTTATCGTGTTTGGTGACGAGGCGCTGAAGGTTTTTTTCTCCTTGGGATGGAAAACAATGCGACATCAATTGGCTACGTGCATTTAATTTACGGCTTTAACACGGGAAAAATGGCTCCCTAGTCGGTGGCCAGATAGTCTCAGTGAAAGTAAAGAAGATTTTGAATTGACGTTTAGTTCCATATTGCATATTGTTACGGATCCCTTTACACGAAAAAAGTTTCATATTTATGAGTTCTCCAAAGTGTAGTAGCCTGTCAGTCTCTAAAGCATAAATCAAGCATATCCTCCCAAACATATTTTTTCTTCAAAATCTAAAGGGAAAGCCCGAAGGAATTTAATATTTCACTAGGGAAAAACTAAGCCTGCAAGATTTGTCTCAATTCTTTTTTGGCATTGTTCCATTTTAATTAGCAACAGGATGAAAAAAGTTTGACATGACTTGATTCAATCACGACACTTTGGTGGAAAAATACTTTGCATGAGATGAAACGGCCACGAAAAAAACTGGAACTGTTTTAAATCCGATTTCGGGGTGAAGCGAGAATGATGTCCCAGGTGTTTGATGACAATTTAAATGAGGGGTAAACAAAAGTCAAAAGTTTTCACCTTTTCCGGGGTCCCCTACAATTTTTTGTGTAATGCCCTTGTGCGACTCGGAGACAATGGGGATATCTCCCGAGGAGAAATGAAACTGTGAGTTGGGTTATAGCATTTTTTGTATAACATTTATTTCCTCTTTTCTCCAGGCGACCACTTTACTTTTTTGTCAGGGAGAACTTTGAACACGTCTTCTGCATTAAAAATAGCACGGGAAAAAATGTGCCTGGTCGTTACCTAGAGCAAGGATTAAACTCCATTTTCCAACTTCTTGCGAGTTGAAAAAAATGTGCTATTTCTCCAGGTTGTAGGAGAAAGCACACAGCGGTAGGGTCGCAATTTCTTTTTTCTGCATGGAATAAAATACGAAAAACATTCTACGATTCACAGCAGTAGAAATGAAAACACGTTAAAATCATTATACAGAACGTATATATGGTGAAATGGCGGAAGGAAGTCACATATCAATATATCATATCCACGATCTTCCTCTTAAAAATATCTCTCTTAAAACACAAAAAATAAGGGACAAAGAAATGGCAGCAAAAGGGGAAAAATTATCCTATAAGAAGAAGGGAGAAAAAAGTTATTGCATTGCAAACGTTGTGGAATGAATGAGGAGATGATAGGAATAAGAAAACCGGAAAAAATTGCAATTTCCGTCTTATCTCCTTTTATACAAAGTTAATAGAGGCCCACTCTTCGCTCTTTTATTTTTCATGCACACACCAGTAAAAAATAATAAAGACGGAATACGTGTCCTGCAAAGAACTCTGTGTATCCTCCCGAAAGGAAATTTGGCTTAATGATATACTGACGTCCAGGGAATCGCACACACATAAGTATAGTCTCGCGAAGCAGATGCGCCAAATTCCACCTTTCCCGATTGAAAATAAATCTTCCTTCTGATAACTTGTTGTTTTCATTGAGCCCTTTTATTGGAGTGAAACGCACATGCACCGTCTATCGCACATCTGCTTTGTATCACACGGGAGGAAGCTAGCCCCAGAGGTTTCGAAATTATTTCACATTTTTGATTCCTCCTCTGACTAAAACATGAATTGGAATTAGGTTAGAGTAAAGCCGGGCCCCGCTACTTATGCCCTTCTTGGAAGTTTAAGTCGGTGGGCAAAATGGAATTATTATTTATGCATTAAAGGTCTCCGCGGTGCAAGGGGAATGGAAGCCCAGTGGTTCTTTTTTTCTCCCTCCTTTTGTCTGGATGGGTCGAGCCTTTAGGAGAAGTGTGTGCTTTCTCCGACGAGCACTGAATAAAATTAGATGCAATTAGCTGAAGCAACAAATGATAGAAAAAGTTTCCTCCTTATTTGCTTTGTTCACTCTCATCTCTCTTTCTCTCAAGATGAAATATAATCTGTGAAGAGAGTCTGCATAATTCTCTTACTGTCTTATCGCGAATGGAGAAGTTGGAGGGAGAAAGTCACATCAAACAGAATTACTTTCTCTCTCTCTCTCTGTGAGCAGAAGAAAGGGCAGAGGGAAATGCATCGGGGGCAGCCAAGCTGGTAAGTCATCCTGAACAGTATTAAGGCACAAAAAAGGCAACAAAAATTGTACGAAAGGCTCCCAAAATATATTCAAAATGTATGTTAAAAAGCAGATTCCCTCCAAAAATATGGTGATTGGTTCAAAGGAGAGAGACAAGAGGCGTATAAAGTGGTTGTATTATTGAAGAAGTGGTTCAAACTTTACGAAGAAAAAAAAATGCCTTCTTATTTCGTTACGCTATATGGAAGCGGTATCACCCAACAGCTTTAAAGGTTTCTCAATGCGTTTGGAGTGGTGCCGTGTGCCATTTTCTCCTCTCTTCACCTTCTTACAAACTCAACAACTTAAGCAGGATATATGTACTCGAGCGCGACTGTATAGCTCTGGAAGGACCAGAAGTCGCTATTTTAAAGCGGACGAGTTTTGATTCAAGCCTCGAGGGAGACAGACTAACTTTCTTTTTTCCTCTCTCCCTTTTTTGTATCATCATCTCTCTATCAACTAAACACAATATTTTTTCCCTTTCCGTTTCCACTTTTTCCTCTCCTCTTAAGGTATTTCTCCTCTGCTTCTCGGAAGAGAAAAATGGTTTTCAACTTAACTTACTATTCATGAATTCAATGCTACCCAATGCCTGTGTTAGGTACCACTTCAACAGAGAGAGAGAGAGGGAGGAAAAAACTTAAGTTTATGTAAAATCGAGGTCAATTCCAGTGGGAACGGGAGAAAGTACGTGTAGTACACAGGAAGTGAGCTAAACTATGATAAGATTATTTGAGTTTTATTACTACACCTTATGGGATCACTTAATTTATGCATATGACCCATATTGATTTACGGTCGAGTGCCAGGCCAAATTATGTCTCTCTCTCTCTCTCTTCGCAAGAAAAAATCTCAATACACACACTCTGCCGCCGCCGCTCGATGAAAGTGAATGACAAGAGCAATAAAAGTATCGGTAATATACTTCCATTAGCATGACTCCTCTGCCCACCCAGTCAGTGTCAGCATCACTGCGTACAAAAATCGATTAGGCAAATTGATCCAGCTCGGCAACTTTAAGAAAATACTTACATATACATATTTTCCAACACAAATCAAAAAAAATTCTTTGCAGGATCGATTGCTTTCTAATCTGAAAACCTTAAAAGAATTGAACTTTTACAAGATTGTTTCCTCTCCCCTTCTTCAAATTCATTGCTTCTGTGCTGCTCTAGAGTATGCAAGAGAATTATAATGTCGACATCGCCCAAGCTTTAAAAATTCCTCCATCAGCCGTAGAAAATTACTTTAGCGGCGTGCAGTTCTCCCTTTTCTGCGAGACCGGAACTGGAAACCAACAATAGAGAGAAATTCAATATAGGGAGGAAAAGAACATAACCATTAATGTTTCTTTGTAACTGCTCTTTTCTCTGCTGTATAAAGCACTTCACCTTATTGTTACAGCATCATGGCTTGTATAAAAAAGTATTTTAAAAAATGCTCTCCACTTTTTACAGCTTTTTTTCTCCCTCTCTCACTGCTCAACTTTTTATGTTGTTCTCATGGGGAAAGTTGCAATCTTCACGAGCTCCCCAACATTTCTACAATATTTTTTATGCTTAATACACATTTTTTTCCCTTTTGTTTCTTTACTTATCATTACTACTCGGTGCAGTGGTAGGCGCTCATGCACCAGCATGTTCAAATCAAGGAGTGAGAGAGAATATGTTTTTCATGGAGACCGTGCACAGTAATAGCTCTGCCTTGCAAGAAGAAGGGAACTGATTTCAAAAAAGGAAGTTCTCATTTTTTCGCGGAGGTACTTACACTCCCCTCACGTCCCTCCATCCAGTTTGATACTCATTGTTTCCATGCTCGACCCAGATGATCATCCTGCTCACCGTATTTTTATATACAAAAAGAATCACCACACATATTTTACAGAGTAACAAGATGTGGAGAAACAAATAAAAGGCACGGAGAAAAAAATCTCCAAATGGCAGAACTGAACGGGAAAGGAATACGAAACCGTTTGGGTAAATGCAATAATATTTCAGGCAGAAAATGTATAGTCAAGGCTCTTGTTACAGTTGCTTGTTTTTTCTTGGATTTCACTACTTTTAAAAAAAAAGAAAAGAAGACGCTAAATGAAAAATAGCGAGAAGGAATTAAAATTTGGGTATTGTCATGGTGCCATTTAGACATCAAATACGGAACTGCTCCCACAGCCTTCTTTTTTTCGGGAGAGAAACATCGATAAAAGTAGCATAATGGCCTATTATGCGTATTCATAATGGGATAGTTAATTCTGTTTTTTACTTCCTTTCAAGAAAAAATACAATACATTTTTTTGAGATGCGCAACCCATGGAATAATTCACAACTGCGTAATGTGAATTTATATCTGTGCTTCTTTTTTAACCCACTCCACCTATTATTTCAGAGAGACGAGAGAGAACTATATTATTTTCATTGTCTCCGAGAGAGAGAGAAAAAAACTTCTGCTACTTTTCCCTTGTCTCTTTTTCCAGCTCAGCCGTTTTATCTGCTCCTCTGGCCCTGTATGAGACAAAGTGGGAGTGAGTGGTTTCTGCGGATAAGAGAGAGTGTAGTACAGGGGGAAAAGTGAATTGTGCAAATGTACCAGAGACAAATTAGATTTAACTACAATTTCCCATGAGTGCATTAAGCTACGGAGAAGAAGAAGAGGAAAAATACAAATTTTTGTATGAAAAGTGATCGATGAAATAAGCTTAATAACTTTTGGAAAAAGGGCTGAGTACATGCTAAAACAAAAAATTATTGCTTCCGCAAAGTAATTTATTGCAGGGAATTGTTTTTGTACTCGTCGTCTGAGCACTGAGCTTCGTTTTCAAAGTTGTCACTCATTTTTTTCCGTCCCTTATCATGCTTAGAGTAAGAAAAGCTTATTTTCCCCGTATTTTCTAAGCATATGCAATGGTGGAAGCAATGAGACGTCGTTTGGACTGTGGCGCTTCATACTCCAGCCAATTTTTTTAGAAACAGGTTTTTCTCTTCATGTAAGTGTATGTATACACGTCTCTCCATTTTTTGAGCAAGAAAAACGTATAGAAAAGAGAGAAATAAATTTTTGTAAAGTTTTCGTCTTCTCTTTGTGCACAGTTTTTTATGTACAGAGTTCTTTAGCAAGTCAAGATAAATGCCGCAACGACTACAACTCACGGTGAGTATTTTTTTGCTGTAGTGTTCCATGAGCTTTCACATTGCTCTGCATTACTAAAGTACGTATATACAAGCGTTTTTTTTTGTACGGTAGGCTTTCTCTTCTGAAGAGAGTGTGGCTTTCTCATTCTTCCACTCACTCCTTTCCTATTTACTTCTCCCCTTTGCTTCTCGACTTCCTCCAGTCTCTTTTCTCCTCTCTTTCAGTCCATGTGGTGGCTCGAAATCGTTCCAGGATAAAAATTTTTTTTCGCCTTCGTCTCACAACTCTGAAACTTATTGTCATTTCTCCAGCTAGCCAACAGAACTCACTCACGAGGTTTTCCGCTATACTTTCAAAACCAGAATAAGTTGTAAACGGCTGAGGGAGAAAGTCTTGGAGGAGAAAAATTCCAGTCAGGATTCACTCTCTTTTTCTCAATCCAAAAGTAATTTTTTTTCTGCGAAAGAAGTGTATATCTTGCAAGCTCAATAAAGATTCCACTGCCAACTTTACAAAATGGAATGATATTATTACGATTAGTTTCTCTCTCTCTTTCTCTCCTGCCACTCGATCTCACTCAACCCTCCTTCCACTTACGCCAATTCAGGGAGAAAGAGCAACTCTTCCCCGTGTTCCGAGCTCAAACACTCAAACATCGCCGCAAAAAAGGAAACAGTGAAGTGACCCGTTCTGTGCCCACTTAATAAAATACTTTTTTTACTTACTTCAAAACGAAAATCTGAAAACAAAAATTATCCGCTTAGCCCACTTTGGCTTTTTATTTCCACCGCAAGATCAATTTAAAAGCCTCTCGTAATAGTTTGCGGACTTGATCAACTCCACTCTTTAATAATCGGCCTGGCGCTTCCACACACGTATAAATAAACACGACGAGGAGGAGATCGCACGGGCTTCAGTTTGCCGCAGAAGATCCCAGGGAAAACACGAGCTTTCTCTTCAGCTCTAGCGCTGTTGCATGTGGACAGAACAAGTGTAGGAGAGTAGAGTTCGGGGGAATTCTAGAATTCCATTAAATTTTCATTTGACTGTCGTGTGACTCTAAAAAGGGAAAAAATTCATGAGGTCATGTAGTGGAATAATTGTTTACTCAAGTACTCATGATGACGATGAGTGTCCTGTGTGGTCAGATCAATGGTTTAGTGACATTGTCGCTTGTTCACTCCAACCCTTTCTAAGACACTTGGAGGGAAAATGGCTGCCAATTACGGGCAGAGAGGGTGGACTGCTTGAAGGGAACACGCGAGATCAATTTCGTGCACAAGAGAAAAGATGAGCATTACACATGAGCTATACAAAGACTTGAGAAGCTAAAAATTAGTGCTTACAAACAGTGATTATGAAGCTAAGCTAACCGTCGTCGATTGCGAAAACGTACGGGCATTATTACACGTTGCGTGGACAGTTTGGAGGGAGAGTGGAGTGACTTCACGAACGAAGGTATGAATACGAAATTTTTTGCAACAAAGTTTCTTATTTTTAGCAGTTTTAGACTTCCGCGTAAATTATTTCTCTGAAAATAATCATTTAGCGAGAAGATAACCCGAAAATACATATAATTTGGCTGTTGGCCAACAAGCGATTGTCAGGTGAAATTTCCCTGAACCAGAACTTATGTAGATTGTTCTGTTGGAGGCACGTAGCGTGAATTAATGATGTATCCAAGTGTTTAAAAAACTCCTTCGGAAAAAACCTTATTTGTCTTGGGGAAAGTATCCAGCCGAAAAAAAGTCTTTTCCTCTTCTGAAGCCCTACTTTCCCGGAAGTGAAATCGGTGCCAAAATGTTTGAATAGTTGCAGGTTGTATCTACGTGTGTGTGTAAGTTTTCCTACACCTCAATTCGGATGGCCCAGGAGTTCTCTCATGTTTCTGAACAGGATCTCTCTCCGTCTTCCTTCCGTCGTCCCAATCTTTTTTTCACATCACCTCCATCCACAAAGCAGGGTCGTAATATTTTGCATGAGGAAAAATGTTTAAAAAACCAAGTCATCTCAGGGCTCTCTCGATGTGGCACTCAAAATACCTTTCACTCAACGCACTTAATTTTTCAAGAGGCTTTTTGTAAGAAAAAAAGGAAGACTTTCACCAAACAATAAATTCATATTTTTGTGCCAGGCAGGATCCGTCAGTTTTCTCTACAGCTTAATAGAAACCCGGGCTCTAAAAAGAAAATGAAATTCCCATAAGACATAATAATCCCCGCCGTCATCCTCATCATTTTTGTGTTTTCTCCTCTCAAGGAAATAATATTTTTACAAAGTATTATGATGCCCCAGTCCAAAATGAGAAAGTTATCTTACCAAGAAGTATGTTTTTTTCATTCTTTATATTTTGTTAAAACAGTTGCGCTCTCAACTCTTTTATTAAATGCGGGAAAGGAGCTGAACTATGGCCTCACAACGGCCTTTCATGAATTTGTTTATCTCTCCAGCACCAACAGAGTCACACAGCTTGATATTTTGTCGTAATTTCCACCCATCACGGAACTAGAGTGCATATTTAATTAGGACGGACAAATGAAGAAATAGAGATAAAGGCCGCTGCTACAAACTTGAACCTCAGCAATTGCTATCGTTTTTGCATCTGAATGCAATTACTGGTAGTCAAATAAAGTAACTAATTACGTAATTAGTAGGTTATTATCTGGGTGGGGTCAGAATCTAGAATAATTTTTTTGTAATCTAACGTCATGTCATACACTATCGCATATTTATAATAAAATGGAAGTGTGAATGCTTATATACAAGAATACTTGAAAACTCATTTCATGCAACCATGTCAAAATTTGGAAACCAAAATGCTACGTACATTTTGATTTTGTGTCAACACATCGACAAAAATACCTTTTAGATCGGTTGATATATGAAAATTGCTTTTCAATGTGCTCGTCCCCGCAATCAATTTGATCGATATAAAGTAAAAGGTCTGCATTTCACTGCAGGAAAAAAATATCTGTCCATAATTGAGCCATTACCCGAACCCATTTTTGAACAAAGCTTCCTCACAGCCCTCTGAAAATTCCTGTCTGTGAAGTCCGGGTGAAAGTCTAGTTCTAGCTTTTAGTGAGTTTTTTTAACGCGTGTACATTCTTTTATTACATCCCATTCCTTCGCAGCACTACCTCGATATCTCTATTATTTGACCTGAGAGATGCAAAATTTGAATTTAATTTTCACTCTTTTACATTTGCATCCAGTGGCTCGTCAAAAAAAACTTTTTATGCACACATTACTTCTTTTTTGTGGTTTCTCCAGCTCTCCTCCATCTCCGAGTTTAGCTTTCCGCTCTGGAAAAAACGGGTATAAAAACACTTGTGCGTTCCCACATTCCCACAACACCCGAGTAAAAAAGAAAGGGAGAGCTCCTTAAGCTTGTCACAAGAAAAGAGTTGATGCTCCTTTAACGGCAACAACAGGCTTAGGCAGAAGTGCCTGCGAGAGTTTTCCCCATTGTTCAGCCTGACATCCCCCACGAGCTGCTTTTTCCG
The DNA here is from genome assembly GCA_027743915.1 of Seira sanloemensis. Taxonomy (NCBI): domain Eukaryota; kingdom Metazoa; phylum Arthropoda; class Collembola; order Entomobryomorpha; family Entomobryidae; genus Seira; species Seira sanloemensis. The sequence continues at coordinate 13,868 of JAHZMY010001710.1, read as the reverse complement.
AAGACAGGAGGACAAAGTCATTCTCCTCCCATTTATTCGTAATATAATGCACCAAACCATGTTCCATAAATTGCATATGAACTCTGCTTTAAATTAGGGGGAAAGTTGCAAAACTCCGTGGAAGAAGGAGTAAGAGAGAGGAAACACCATAAAAATCTATTTCTTTCCATGGAACCATAACCAAACCAATGTCGTCCGATCACATAAATTCCGATAGTTTCAACAAAGCCAAAACGCAAAGGAGAAGAAACAGCAACTGCCATTCCTTTATGATGTTTATGTTCGAAAAGCATCCGAAAGTATGTTTTGTTACTTCAATTTGGTCGACTCACACAAAAAATATTATCGCCAGCTAGACCATAAATTTTTTATAGAGAAATAACACGATTTCACCTTCTGACTCCATTGCAGCTGTCAAATGTATTACGGGCTGGGCGTTGCATGCGCTGCACCCCTTCCCAAACACTCGTTAAACAGTAGATGCAAAAGCTCAGGGGAACAGCGGAAAAGTATGTGTTAATTTGAAATAGCAACCTTGTTCGTAAAAAACCAACAAAAAAGTTTCTCTCCGTGGTTGTGCTGGTTGAGAAACTATGTAATTTCTCCACAAAAATCACCCGTTTACGTCTTCCTGGTTTATGTCAGTTGCAATGCAGCTCTCAAAATAATTTTATTGATTCGTCTCCACCTTTTTGCTGTGTACAACCGCAGTAAAAACAATTTTTTTAAGAGTCGCGTGTTCCCACTACTCTTGCACGTCTCAAACAATTTCTCTTCCTGGAGTGAAATGCATGCATAATTATTTCAGAACGTGCTTTCCCCATTTAATTTACATGTGTTAGTTGGAGTCTCATGACCTGTATATTTTGTTCAATGTCCCTGAGAATTTTTTATGCCAAGTAGGTACATGATTATGCCCTGGCTTGATTCATGCCTTCTTATTTACTCCCAATTTATTTACGAAGCCTATACGCTGCTGCATATTTACTACATGCAAACAGGGCAGAGATTATTCCATTTTTGAAAAACTTTTATTATATATGCAATGTAGAGAAATGCAAAACTGTGTTAAATAATTTTCCCTTTATGTGCAATTTTCAAAGTGGAGTTGTTTTGACTCCATAAAACGAGAGCAGAGACTCAATTTCACCCGTACCTAAGTGTATTTTTTGTGTGTAGTTGTGTACATGACCGGCGAAAAACAAAATCCGGTTCACATTGCTTTTTATCGCTGAGCACATATTCATATTTTCCTCTTTTTCTCCTTCGTCTTTTCATCGTCATCGTTTTCTCCCTTTAAGGGAATAAATCAAAGGGACGAAAAGAGGTAAAGTGGTGCACAAGGTATAAACCCAAAAAACATAAATAAATACACTGGCATCTTTACGGTTTTCCGCCGTGTTGTCCATAAACTAGGAAGCGGAACGGGTAACAACAGGAAGGTCTCGAAACGTGTAAAAAGAGGTTGGACATAGTTCTTTCCGACTCACTGGCTGCACATACACAGACTTCCTGCGGTACGTCCGATGGCAGCAACGCGCTCTCTCTGGTAAAACGCAACATGACATAATAATAATATGACATGAATAAAAAGCACACGAAAATATATTCTCTCTCCATGTGCATGATGGAGGTATACGAAGACACAAAACTTTACCTTTTAGGGGAATACCCAGGGCATGCCGAGAAAAACACCGTTGCTCTTCCAAAAGGATGTACAGGAAATGGTTCAAAGTGCACGCCAGAGCGAGAAAGCATCCACAGAAGGGAAAAGTGGTAGGCGTCTACTCATTCACAAAACACTCAAACTTCATAGTCTCCCTTCAAGATGAGGCTGAAAAATCAGAATAAATTGAGACAGGAGCTACATTCCACATTTTTACTCTCACATGTACATATACATATGTACCAATAAGTATGTAGCCCAGAGAAAAAACGTCTCATGTTTCCCTTTTCAATGGGCTATCTCTCCGGAGAAAAGAAAAAGTGCAAAGAGAGTGAGGACGATGAAAGCTTTCATATTTTAGATGAAATGGATTACAGATTATTGCATGGATGATTGGAAGGAAAAGAAAGAACAGAAATTCAAATATTGAACATGCAGCTCTTCTGAGTGAAAGAAGGGGAAAAAAGGATGCCCAATCCCATGGCATCTGTTTCTCAAATATATGATGAGTAAGGCCGCAGTCATTTTTTAAAAGGTTATTTGGAGAAATGTGCCTTGATGAATTATGCAATGAGCCTTACGGATTTATCCCAAGGGAAGGCGAATAACTCTGGATGTGTCGAAATTGGTGCAACCAAATGCCAAGCAATTTATCACGGAGAAGGCATACAAGAAATAGTTAATCCGGAATAGTATAATAATAATAATAACATTCCATCATATCCTTTCCCCGTTATACTGATGTATAGGGCATTAAATTAAAGAGAAGAAAGTTTCCAAAGGCGCAACGCCGCTTGTCTCTGCCAGCACGGAAGATAAGGGAAGTGTGTAAATGATCATTGTTTAAGCTGGGAAAACATGAAAGACAAGGAGGAAAAGTTGTGCTACATGCTTATAAAGTAGAAAGTATATGTATGTATTTGCCAAACTTGCAATCATCTGTCATCATAGAGTACTACAGCTTTTCAAGGAAAACAGAGACGCGATGCTTTCGAGAAGGAGCACACGTTTTGGAGAAAACTTAATACATCTGTCGATGCCCATGTCTAGGCTGCCTTCCCACCCAAACTAGTGAAATGAAACGGGAAAAGTGAGAACGTGACATATTGATGACATATTGATTTCCTAATCTTTTGTCAATACAAAGGAAACTTTCTTTTTGTGTGCGAGCTCCAGCGGACGTCTTCCCATCGAGTGGTTTCACATGACACACGTAGCCCTTGACGACGAGGGACAGAGCTTTCCCTGCTCGCAGAGCTTTTTCTGCATCCCTTTTTTTGGTTTCACCTTATCATTTATAATAGTGTACATTTTTGGATGAATTTGAGCTTGTTAATGTTTCAAATTACTTCGGAGAGCTTGCACTTGTAAAAGAAGTTTACAAGAGTCGTTTTTGTGAACAAAGGAAACTTTTTCTGTATAAAGGGAGTAATGTAAATTCAAACGCAAAAGGCAAGTTTTGAAAAGTTTTTTTTTGTGAATCTCCTTTTAATGGAGTGATTTTCAAAAGAATTGTGAGCCAACAAAAACTGGATGTAATTTTTAAAGTATATTTTTTCCTACCATGCCTAAAATCCCAACTTCCTTCGGCACAACGCATACATGAATGGAAGGAGAAAAAAGTTTTTCCACAAATGAAAGTTTTATTTTTGTGCCGAGATTTTTTGATGCAGAAATCATGTCACCACCAAAATCAAAAGTTTTTTTTTCTCCTCGACGATGTGGATGTGCTCGTCCCTCCAGCAGTCTGAAGAAGATGCAAAAACTGTTTATTGAAATACAAGTAAAAGGTAGAAACACGGGCTCAAATAATTCATACAAGTTGGGAGGGAAAAATGGGCCGAGTGGAAAAAGTTAAAACTTTTTTTTACCCAGAACAAAGGGATATTCCCACTTTTACTTTGCATAAGAGAACTTTTAATCGTAGAACAGCAGAGGAAATCCAAGTCTATTCACTTGGCCAAGCGTGAGCTAAAGTACATGGGGCGTTCAATGCTACGTGGAAAAAAGGCCGATGTAATTCTTGACACGTCCCGTTGAAAACTTTTCTCTTGCGCAGTGATCACTCCAACTCTAAATTCGTCATTTGTAAGCAGTCATGTCCAGAATCAGATTTTTTTGGACAATGGCATAGCCCAGAAAAGTGGAAAAGTATAGGGCTTTGTGTGTGTGTGTGTGTTATCTAATTGAAAATTATTTAAAGTGTTGCCAATTTTGTAATTCGCCATATCTTTTTTTGTGTTTTCCACAGGAGCAGTTTTGAAATCATGGCTCAGGTCCAATCCGTGTCGTATATTTTAACCGTAAGCCTCCTTCTGCTCATTACAGGTAAGACTTTTCTCCCAAACATATTTGTGGCTCTGACTGTGAGCAAAGAGAAAGGACGGAGAAAGAGATTTCTCTTTATTACAGTCGTAGATTAAATTCGTGTCAGAGTTCCAACTTATTTTTTCGCCTCGCTTTTCCTCAGCAAAACTTGTTATTTTCACCTTTCACTTGATACTCTCGTCTTTGACATGCGATTCCTCGCATGAACTAATTCAAGAAACAAAGGGAGAAACGAGTCTCACTTTCCTTTTAAGTAAAAGGAATGAGTGTTTCTAAGGGCTTCCAACAATAGCGCGCCTTCTCCCTAATTCCCCGAGAAAAAAACACAGTGTTGCTGAAGTTGAGCATAAATAAGAATGCGATGATAGATGATATTTTGGCTTACGGAAAGAACTTTTTTTTCTCTCTCCTGTTCATGGGAAAGCATCAAAATTCTTCACTCCTTTTCCTCTCGCTGTCTCTCGTGAACCGCGTGCAAGAGAGGAAGGTTATTTTTTTGGTGTTTCCAAATTCTAAAACTATTCACGGGGAGAAAGGAGGGGATGATCGTTAAAGATCCCTTTTTCACTGCTACTTCATAAAGATTATGAAATGTGAAATTTGAGGAGAAAAGAGCCTGGTCTTCAGAAGAACCGTCACTAGCTGAAGGTATGGTGCAAGCGCTGAATGGGAAATTGTGTGGATAAGTATGCCGCGTGTCTTTCACTCAAGTCAGATCAACCCATTTTCTTCCAGATGGTCTATTGTTTCATGTCACACCTTTTGTTGTACCCCAGACACTGTCAGCTTATTTTTGAGAGAAGAGGTTCTCTCTCTCCACCTTACAAATTTCCTGGCTTCAGTCAGATTCAGAAGGCTTTTCAAATGTGAGGTGGAGTTATGCTGAAATTCTGCCTTCAAGGCTTCAAAAATGTGAAGGAAGAGACGGGAAATAAATCATCGCTTTTAGAAAGAAGATGGCTGTGGAACTGAGGAATGAGTTTATGCTCCTGAATTTTTGAATGAATTGGCATTTTCTCCTCGCGAAGCTAAACTGATACTTTCACTTAAGTNAGAGACGGGAAATAAATCATCGCTTTTAGAAAGAAGATGGCTGTGGAACTGAGGAATGAGTTTATGCTCCTGAATTTTTGAATGAATTGGCATTTTCTCCTCGCGAAGCTAAACTGATACTTTCACTTAAGTAAGGAAATCAAATCGGGTGAGAATATATACATAAGGTATACATACATTCCGCTTTCAATGTAGAGCTCTGCTCAAGTTCCTTGCAAAGTATTTGTGGCAAAGATCTTAGGCACACAAATTTAGAATTTGCATAGGGAGATAAGAATTGGTTTACCATCTGAAAAGGAGGAAATGCTTTCCAAATTTCCTCCTGAATTTATATACCAGCTTCACTTTCTACTGTAGTCAAATGTCATATGAATAAATGTGTGCTAAAATTACCCACATTCTTAGTTTATATGAAACAAACTTCATTTTTGTACCATCGCAAATCTTATTTTTCTTTATCTACTTTTAAAATAAATTAGTATCATGCCAAACAGATTCAAGTTTGACTTTCATTGGTATATTTTATTTTTCTGGTTTTAATATGCTTTAGAGTGACATTATTAGTAGCGTTAGACACTTTCGACAATGTGTAGTTTTTGTGCATCATATGTATACATACATATACATACATACTATGTATGTACAAAATGCATATTGTTGAAAAAGCTCAATTGCATCGTCTGACTTTTAGCAAAAAATGGAATTCTTAGCAACCGACCCAAAACGTTAGTACAAAATGACTTATCACATTCTACTTTGATCATATTGGTAGAAGATCTTGCGTAGAATTTGTGTCACGTCGTGTGCTATCGTAGCTGATATTACTCATATCGAGTCCTCTGCAAAAACTGATATATATGTATACATATGTAAGAAGAGTGAGTCAGTCCCTTTCCTCTTCAACTTGAGACTTATCTGGTTATCGCTTAAATAAGTGAGAGGCAAAAATTCCTTGTAAATGTGCCTAGTTTTTGAGGCAGTGTGCGTATTCTTGAGTTTGATGTGAAGAAGACAGAGTCTCAAAGTACAAGGATATTGCATGGGAAAACGCTATCAAATGTCTAACACACTTGCACTTTCTGTGCCAAGAAACAGCTCGTTTTTCTTCAACTCGAGTTTGGCAATGAATGTTGTCTTGTCTCACTTGCCTATGAAACATTTACATTCAGCAGAGAAATAAGTCACACAAAGATTGGTGTGGGAGACAGATCGGGTGAGAAAGCGCTCGGTTTTTTTCTGATCCGTTTCACTGAAATCGTCCATCTTCCTTGGGGAATGTATACCACGAAGGAGCTCATTTATGTTTAATTCAACTTATTTATTCCGAGACGCTTAGGTAGGGCCAAGTGGGGTTTTTTCCTCAACGAGTAAAATCAAATTATGACGTGATCTTGAGCCTTTATTGTGTATTTTCCACATCTCTCTTTCTCTTCCGCGGAGAGAAAGATTGTGTCTTTTGAGGAGGAGTAACCAGTGCCAAAAATTGTCGAGACGTCTAAATTGTGTAGGGAAACACAGATGCGTGCTCATTCGCTTGCCTACATATTTCATGCTTAATATACCCCATGAATATTTATGGGGGAAAAGGTGCCCTCTATACAGATTAAGCTGGCAAGTTAATACGGGCAGGATTATGCGGGGAAAAGTTAATGTGGTGGTAATGGATAAAAAAAGTTGACTTCATGCAAACTCGTTCCGCTCTGCTGGATGGCTAGAGCTGCACTTTGGATGTGAGGGAAAATGTGGGGAAGCCTTGGCATGGCAAGAGAAGGAGCGAAATCGATTTCGATTATGAATTGAACAAAAGAGGACAATTATTAATAAGTTAAAATAGTACCCAGAATGCGTTTATTACCCAGCTTTTATTTCAAAAGTTGTTGGCTAATTAAGGCTGGTAGGTTCATTCCAAAATACGAAAAGTCTCAAAGAATTTGAGAACGAATATATGAAAAGGCGGATTCCTTTCTACGTAGCCTCTGGCGCTTAGTGGAGGTAACAACGGAGTTCAAGACTCTGAATTTCGGAGAATTTTTGACTCTGAAAGAGGTGCCGTTGAAAAGTTTGCATAAAATGTACATTTTGTGAAGCACCTAATACCGATGTGCGAAGAAGCGGTTGCTTGTATCTGTATGTTGCTTCTGGAAAATGAGGGTTTAAAAGCTTTTCTCACAGCCTTGAGCAAACGGTTTGGGGCGACTTGAGTCAATTTCCCTAAAAAGGGCAATGGAGAAGTTATCAGTCTATTTTGACATGATCTAGTTGAACACTGAGAAAAGCAACCCAATTAGAAATCATTTTCGATGACGAGGGTTAAGTTACGCTGCAGGAAACGAAACTAGCACTTTCGCCAGAAAAAAAGCACTGGTTTCTCGTTCGGAGAGGGAGAAATTGAAACAATTTTATGGTTTATTTGAATGAGGACCATTTCCTCCATTATCATCCTCATCAGTTGCTGATTCTATAGAAGTTTAATTAAATACTAAAGTGTACATGTGTGGAGGTAAGAGCATAATTAGCACTGAATTGGAAGGAGATCAGTAAAGTTTTAACGAGCACTTTTACTGCAAACGAAAAATCTAAACGAATGATACGCAAGTGAATCCATGTTGTGGCAACTGAAACTATCAATAAAGGCGATCGTAACAACAATCGTAAAGAAGAGGAAATTGCGAGTCTGTTGGAGAAAGTGGAGAAAGCCGTTGGATGAACTGTATGGACTGTATGGCTATTCCTTACCTTCAAAGCACACTGATACGCGCGTCCCCTTCCAATTAGCACAACTGCCCTCAACCGTCCCCCGTCCTCCACATATTCGCGGATGAAAAATAGAGGATGCGAAAAAGAAAACTCCCAGAACAATGACATCATTTCCTCTTGTGGCGAATTAACAAGTTTCTCCCGAAATGAGAAAGTTTGTTAGGGCGTCGCTTTTTCCTTTGTTATTTGTCAAACAGAGAAATAGAGAGAGAGAGAGAGAAAGAAAAAAAAGCTTAAGCTTGACATATCTTTAAGCGAGCTATTTCAGTGGGAAAAGGAGAAAGAAAATTGTGATCTTTATGGCAACAAGAAGGGAAGGAGAAATGAGGTGGAAGCTAGTTAATTAGGTGCCAATGTCAATAACATGTCAGCCAGCTTTCACGCTCAACTTTGAGATTTTTCGCTGCGGGACTCATATTGCCTCGTGCTCTCCCTCTTTTTCTAGTTGCGCACACAAAGCATACTCCCAGCTTGGGAGATTGACGTTGAAAAAGAATCTACTCCATTTGTTTGAAACCATAGCTCATTAAGTTCCCAATTAAAAGTAGCATTATCTTCTTCAGCTCTTAATTAGTATAATATTGTGAGTCTTTCGGCTGCTCTCTCTCAGTTTAAACAAAAAAAGCATAACATGGTATTTCAGCGCCGGTGACAACAATCAAAGTCATCTCTCATACGTTTGAGCTAATCCATTCATTTGCTTCTGGCTTCTGTCCTTTCTCCTAATTATTCCAGAGAATTAACCAGCTTATGCGACTACCCACGTCTAATTTTCTAACTTTTACCCAAGATCTGAGAGATAATAATGGGACGGTGAAAAATCATTTACATGAGAGATCACATCTGTAGCGGAAACATAATGGAGGGGAAGCGAGAGAGAGAGAGAGAGAGAGCGCTCCGCTCAATTTTGCCAAGACTAGAGTCAGAGCAGGAGCAAAACCGTAGCAGTAAGTGTCATCTGCGTGTACAATATGAGCCGCTGCGAATACAGAAACAATAACAAAACCACGGAGCCCAAACCTAAATGTATTCTCTGCCCACACCTCTCCCTTCCTCCTGTGAATGGCTGAGGTATAAAACGATAATTAGCGAATATTTTTGTGCCTAGAAAATTCCACGGAATCCCTCCCCAGGATAAATGTTGACAGGGAAATTTCGTCAAAATATATCTGTTCGGAAGCTGATGCTATCCGGTTAAAAAATATATATTTACTAACTTTCCCTCTCTGCAGTATTCTACATTTCTCCTCCTGTTCAATCTCTCTGGACAAGACAAGAATATTCTAATACTGTACTCTTTCGAATAGCTAAATGCGCGCAAAGTAGGTCAGACAGAGAGGAAATTTCCCGCTGTATTTTATGAGAAAACGGGAGCAACTTTTTTAATACTTTGAAGCATTCCCTATATAAGCCTCGAAAAGGGATAATAATAACTGTGATCGTAATAAATTGTACGATTTTTTTCTGCTATTGCACCGAGATAAGCTCCTGACACGATCGTCTCTGTGTGTATTAAGTGTTTTAAGTGCGAAAATGAAACGAATACACGTAAATACAGAGAGAGACAGAGGTGAAAAGTGTTGCGATGCAGTATGAGGGCAACGCAATTAGGGAGCCAGTGGCTTTGGCTGCTCCCATATTGTGCTAGGTGAGATAAAGCAGAGATTGGAAATCTCTGAGGAGTACGGCACATGCAGACAGAGAGAATATCCTTATAAGGAGCTTTCCTACCTTTTTGCATTTACATAAAGTTTACTTTTTAAAATTAGTTTGAGCCGCATAGGGGATTTCCACTATCTGCATACCTTGAGGAAGGATGGGTGGCGGGGACTCACTCCAAATTATTACTGGGTCTGCTGCAAGAGGGAAGGCATTCCAGCTAAAGAGAGAAACAGAGAGAGGGAGAGAGATGAGAGTTTTTTGCGTGCAAAATGTAAAGAATATAATTACATTTGGAAGGGTATCACAATAAAATTTCACATTCTTGAAGGAATTCCTTTCTTTTTTAATTTTGCGCGTGACCCAACTTCCTTCCGTCACCTTCAATGGGGAATTGAAATATCTTTTGGATGTTTCTCCTCTATCTCTGGGATGGGGTAAGGAGAGAAACAACATAGTTTGATGGCGGTGGTGGTGTGTTTTTTTTGTGTTCGCAGTAAACACGAAAACATTCAATATTATTTGTTGTTCCAAGATAAAGGAGTTAAAACAGTTTTGCTCTCGTTGTTGAAGAGAAAAATTACTTGTTTTCCTACTGCTCCCTTCCAAACAAATATTTTACATTATAAATGTAGCTCAGGCCATTTGAGTCACGTTGCTGATGGGAGGTGTAAGCCAAAGTGTTTTACACAATTTGTTATTGTTGGCCTCTTGAGAAATTGAAGAGCATCACGGAATCATGGTGGCACGCGGAAGGCGGAGGAGGACGTTTTTCTCTGAAGAAAAGAGATTAGCTTTTCTCTCCATCTCCTCCCCTCGTTCCTCCCAATATTCATCTTTTTTGTGCTAGACTTGTGCTCCTCAAAAGAGAAGATTTCCTTTTGTGGCGCACTGTAGCTTTTAACCAGATTGCTTTTGCTGAGAAAAAAACGGGCTTTGCATGTACTTCTATGATCTTTTGTCAATGGGAAATCCGTTTGGGGATGTGTGTATCTACATAATATGTGTGTAGCAGGGCTTCTTCATTTCCACTTCCCCACTAATGCTTTCCCCTGCTGCGTCAATCCCACAAAGAATTCCAGAGTTAATGCAGCCTCAGCTCTGGAAACTATCGATATTGATATGGAGCACACACACAATACTTCGCGATGGCGCTTATTTCCCCTCATTCATATTTTTTTTTGTCCCGTGAAACAATGGACGTTTGCATGTTACACAGCAGGCATAAACACACTTGCAAATTAGTGGCTGCAATTTCGACTGAATGGGGTCTCACAGCCTGAATAAGCTTCAGCTTTCAGCTCATGCTGCCGTTGTTGCTGTCGCAATTCTCAATATACGAAACGCAAGAATCTGCAATGTCTATTTTTAAACAAATGTCTTGAGCAATAAAGAAATATGAAGCAGGTAAAAAATTGAAATACGGAGATATTCTTAGAAGATGCTTTTGTTTTTTTCTTGTTTACTCTCAGGAATATTATGAGGGCACGCGCACACACGAGTATGTATCGTCCGCAATATTTTTCCACCCGTGTAGTAGAGATGTTCTCCAGCTTCTCCTTTTTTGTATTCAAAAGTCGGCTTTTCCCCAGTCGCACGATGTTCCCATTGGAAGCGGTGGCGTCTGAAATATTATTGATATTAAGGCATTTTTATGAATAAATGTGAGAGCACACAGGTATTTCATTTTCACAAGCCATGTAATTTTCTGACAGAAAGCGGCAAACGTCTTAGTCAATGGAGAAAGTATCCGGCAAGACGGGAGTGGCAGTCGAATATCAAATGAAAAGTGGTCGACGGTAGTATAATTTTTCTTGTTCGTCTGATACGATCCTATCCTCTGCACCATCCAATAATATTGTCAGAACAGGATTCGCATTCCTCGTGTAGGTTGCTCTGCAGAGTGAGAGAGAGAATATTAAATAAAATTGTAAAATATAAAACTTGTGCTTTTGACATGTTCCAAAAGTAAACCATGATTTTCCGCTACTGCAGAGAGAGAGAGAGAACAGAGAGCAGCGAATGTGATGATTGTCACAAGAGGAGGAAAGTGTCACTTATTTTTTATATGCCGGTTGGAGCACAAGACTGTACCCAAAGACAGTGACCTAACAGCTCCCAGGGGCAACAATAACGGCCGATAAACCATGAACTCTATAATTTATCAGTATTTTCTCTTCCACGTCCTCCTCTCGTTTCAACAAATAAATTTTTTCTCATTGTTTTGTAGAGGAGTGAAAGATGGGCTGACTCCACTTTTAGGGGAAGGGTGGGTGCAGAAAAACTTGAAGTTTGAGAGTGTCCTTTGTAACTAGCCCACATAAATAAACCACTTTCGTCTAATTATTTTATTAGATTAGACTTATTCTCTGTTTTTCTTACTTTTTTTCTGGTGATTGTCGCCCCAGATGTTTAAGAGGAAAGCTGCTTAGCGAAACTTTCCCAAAAACAACTTTTTATTTCTTCTATTTGCTTTCAGCCATTCGAGGTAAGGTATGGGGGTCTTCTTTTGCGCCTGCAAATTGACAATGGGCTTAACTTTTTTTCTCCTTCTTTGCTTCTTGATTTTCCCGTTAGTGCAATGAAAGGGAAAGATGTATGAGAGGAATGTGTGTATTCAAGTATCCATTCTTCTTCTTTTCTTCCTCCGAGCCATTCTTATGTACGAGCTTTTGTCGTCCCCGTGAAAACTAGATGTACTCGTCTTGAGACATTAGGAAAACAAAGGACTATTGACACTCAACTGAGAGACACTTGAATAAATAATTCATCGTCTCTTGTGTCACATCTTCCCCTTCACGCGTACATTTTTCATGAAGTAGATCAAGCTAAAAGAAACAAGAATGTTTTATTAGGACTCGTGAGTTCAAGGGGACTTCTCCTCACTGGATTAATATGATATTGGGCATGGGACTGAACCGAGAGGATTTGCCGACTCCGACATATACATATACAGCAGCAGGCAGAGGTCGAAAGGACCCAAGCTGCGACAACTGGAACGGGGTGAAATGTAACTCTGGAGAAAAAGAAACAAAAAAACTACTTTTTTATTCTTGCCTATAAATAGATGCTCGAAGTCTCTCTCTCATGATTTCTAATACGAAATGGATTCAATTACTTCAAAAAAGTTTCGGTTTGATTTAAAGCAAATATAATTAATGGGAACGTGAATCCGACATGATTTCTTTTTGGAGACGACGAGCATTTTTGTGAATTGCAAATGAGTAAAAAGATGGGCGTCTGTTTTACATTCTTTACGGCATCGTTTTGTCTTCAATTAGCAGGCGGGATAAGAAAGGCATTTGTCTTCGTATTCTCATCTTCCCAATTTTGTGAGCCAGTGAGCACTGTGAAATTTGTAATTTGAAATTCGCGAAATGGAAATGGATCATGCATTATGAATTCCGCAGTTGTAGTTGTATTTCATTTGATTTCGTCTCAGATAAATTGGGAAGTAAACAAGAAAGAATGGTTATGGATTTTTTTTGTGAGTTTCCTTTTATGTAGATTAAGTATTGTGCCGCCATGCACTTTCTAATGATCATGTAATCAACGATACAAAAAATATATCAGCTGCGTATTCCCCACCAAATACGGTTTTTGCTTTGCAGATTTTAATTTTTAAAATTTGAAAACAAACACACACCCCTAAAATTGGATGTTATGAGGAGCGCGGCGGAATTGGAAGCTAACTGCCAACTGCTGACGTAGGCGCAAGTGCTGCTGAAATACGGAGAATGGAATTGATCTGCAGTGCTGGGAAAAAGAGGAGGCCTGCCTTGAATTTGAATTCCGTTTTTTATGCATCACATTTTTTCAATGGGTATACGTTCTTGCATTGACTTGCCAAGGAGGAGAAAGAAGGAAAATCCAGTTCCCTTTTGAAGGCACTAAAAAGATGAATAAGAGTGGGATTTACTGAGACATTAAATTTGGTGATGTTTTGATTGTTATCATGCTCCTTAATCATTTGTAATATATTTTGGAGGCGTGATGTTTATTCTCCGTCTTACTCGCCTTATGCATGGAATAATATTGGGATATGTAAGGCGTTTTCTTTCATTTTCTGCTAACGTTGTTTGAGAAATGGCGGGAGGCACTTCCTACCGCGGAACACCTTCTTTTTTGTTACTTAAGATACAGAAAATACAGTTTGAGCTGAGCTATCACAGTTATTTTTAGAATTATGAATCTAAGAAATGCATGTATAAATTCATACACTAAATCTAAAACACTTTTTTGCCTCCAAAGCATGATTAGTTTTGCCTCTGAAAATTAGAGACTTTTAAAAGCGTTCAATCCTTGGTAAATTATGTAAATAATATCGATACTGATTGAATGCATTCATGAAACCCAATTAGTTATCTCCTGGTAAGCAATGGATATGACAGAAGGTAATCAACTG
>JAHZMY010001709.1:0-11268 GCA_027743915.1 Seira sanloemensis | reverse complement strand
AAAGGTTTGATAAAGTCGACTAATAATAATATTGTACGTAATCGAAAGAGATACCTTATTCAGATATTTCATTCACCTATTAACAGCACATCCAGAGAGGGTTGCGGTTACATGGATGTGCATTGATTGTTGCCAACCTGTACATGAAATGTTCGTACGTCATGATCATAATGAGTCTGAAAGGTTTGAAACCTAAGCAAGTTCAACGCGAAACAATAGTCTGTTCGCGTATCATCCCTGTTACGGTTGAGAAGATGGGATAAAGTCATGTTATTATTGCTATGAAAGAAACGATGCATCGAGTCGAGTCCTAAACAATGACTTGATTGTATTTTTTTCTGGACTTCTTCTTTTTTTGCTCTGCTTGTGCTAAGCATATATGGGAGACTGGATCGGCTCGCAAAAAATGATAAGCCGTAAGCGTGGACTTGATTTTTTTAAACCACATTTCTTTTAGTGAAATTCAGGTTTTTGCTATAATATGTCTTATGGGATTTCTGTTTGACTCATCACCACCTAACGCTCGAGTTCTGTGAAACAAACGGAAACTCCACAAAACTGGCTTTTTTATGATGGTACAAATAATGTGTTTATCTTGCAGAAAAAGTTTAAAATTGCTCTGCACTATCTTAAGATGTACAGAAAAAACTTTTTTTCATACGTCACTATTACCTTTCCCAATAAGATGGAGATAAAATATGTATCTCTGCAAGTGGCCGGCGTAATTAGAAATAGTTTTGTAGCAGGTGGCGTTGATACGGCGGGGCTTATGTATATAAACCTCTGGAGTTTCACGGTGTCTTCACAGTCGACTTGAAGTAGTTAAACAGATCGTTTCAACAATAATCTCTAGTTTGGAGAGGAATCGAACAGTGTTCATTTTAACTCTTAAAGCCAAAAAGCCATTTTTAACACAATGCAGACCTTCACATTTTTCCTGATTGCTGCGTGCCTAGTTGCTGCAGTCTTTGCTTTCCCCTCAGAAGGTACATATTACACATTACCGTTTTTAAAGGACAAAATTCAAAATCAAAATTCCTATGATGGCTCATCAATTATTTTATTCTTTTTTTTCAGAAGCTGACCATCCTTCCGAACTTCGTGTCAAGAGAGCGCCTCAATTTGGGTACGGAGGATATTACGGAGGAAATCGAGGATATGGAAATTATTATGGTGGGCGTGGATTCTATGGCGGTTATGGAGGAGGTTACCCCGGGGGGTACTATGGGAGCTATGGGAGAGGCTACGGCGGTTATGGAGCTTATGGGGGCAGAGGCTACTATGGCTAAACAGATACTATGTTGAAGAAATGTGTCGTGATATTTAAATTCTGTAAATGAAATTGTTGTAAAGGTTTTTATGTATTAAACACATTTTGTTAAAAGCAACTGGTAAAAGTTTTGTCATCTCCTCTTGAATTACTACATACAAAACTGCAGAGAAGTTGAACATCACCGGACATCTAAATAAGGACATAAAAATCTAAATAAAAATATATCGAGCACCTCCTCTTTGTCTTTGTTGAACAAGCGGCTATCTTGAACAACCAAATATGCTTTACATTCATCCAGGCATCGCTGCTTGTCATGTGCATTTTATTACTTTTCCAAGGAGCCCACTGATACCTCTGGGTAATGTCCTTTACTCGAGATTTTTTATGTGGACCATTATTTCCTGCACGGATTATATAGTTTTTATACCAGAATCAGTGGGCTGGTCGTCAAAAGTCAAGTTCAAAAGAACGTCATGAGAGTCATTACGGCCGCCCAAAATTTTGACATATTGATGACTTTCGCCAACTCAGGTTTAGAAGGGATGGAGATTGGTGAAGTCATATATGAAATCGAGATCACTTTCTACTTTGAAACCTACAGCATAAAAATCTGAAACAAATAAAATTCCGTCCTATTTGTAGCAGCACGTCATTATCAATTTGGCGACGGGACAAGAAACGAGATTTTTGTAGTTTTCAGTTGAAAAAAAGAAAACCTTCATTTCAATGATTTCATTTTGAACCTAAAAATGAAAATCGCTACGACTTTGTTCATAGGAGTTTGCCTCCTTGCCTTTGCCAGTGCCATCCCGGGTCCTAGTAAGACTTCGTGTGAGTGATTCTAATTTCTGAAACCAAGAATCTCAAGCTAATAAAAATATTACACAAATCTATTTCATTAAATGATTTTATTTGAAACAGTTTTATCCGACTTGTCTGCATCCCTTTTCGACGACCATTATCAACGACCTCACTATGACTCTCGTAGGTTGATACCTAGAGAAAATCGTCACAGGAGGATCGTTGTCATCAATCAGTATTATCCAGGTCCTCGTGGCTACAACGATTATCCATATAATGGAGGATACAATTCTTATCCATATTACGACGAATATCAGAACGATTATCACGAAGACAGGGGTCATGGCCGACGGAATTATGGAAAGAAGATTTTTAAAAAGTTGGGTTAATTTAATTACATTAACTATATTGAGATGTATTGAATACCTTGAATATTTTNTACCTTGAATATTTTCCTCTTTTTAAACATTCCGAAATTTATTTCTCAAGTTTGTTAGTGAACAATCTAAGTAAATTATCATAAACCATTTTGGTGCATTTCTCACACACGTTATAACACTTGATGATACGTCAATAAAATACTATTTAAATTTAACACGATCGGTTTATGCATGCAATACACGTCTGTAATTTTTCCTTAAAAAATACTATTTATAAGAATAAATTTTGACATTTGATTAACATATTTTATCGAAATGTCCATAAAATACTTCGATATATCGAAATAAATATCGGTATGCAAAAATGTGCTTATGCTAAAACTGTTTTTTTATCGTCAATCACTTATGAGCCAATCATGGAGACAACGGTTGCCTTAGAGACAAAACCAAAATAAATAAACGTGGATTAAGAAATTGGATGCCACATTTATTTATAAACGATGGAAAGATTTCAGTCGGTGCCATTTTTCTTGGTCCTCAAATGTCGAAGCATTATAAATTAATTGAGATTGACCATGGAAATATGAAATTAGCATTGATTATTACGGCCATCTTTATGTACACATGCGAAGGGTGTGCTTTCCAAAAGAGAAAGCCTTCCAAATGGAATATAACAGCGCCCTGGATGGACCTGGCCACCAGTCGCAAGACCACGGAATCTTGTGGTACGAGACCCTTGGTAGACTTTGTCAATTTTCTATGAATTTTATTAATTTTAAAATTGTATCTTTTGCTCATAGTATGTGGTACGTATAACCATAACGGAACCAAGCCGTGGAATTTATACATTCATATTCACAAGAGGACGGCGGACAATGGTGAAATCGTTTGCTCGGGAACAATCATCACCTCAAACTTGTTGGTAACCTCTCACGCCTGTTTCCTCCTGCACCACAAGCGTCTGTACCTTTACGACTTTTGGAAACCTCGTCATGGAACGAAGAACGCTATATGGGACCCCAAAGATATTACAGTTTCCACATCATTCAATGCCACAGAAGGGCAGAGCTTCCCTGTCGAGGAAATTATTTATAATCCAGAATATGCCGTAAAGTCTTCTAATGGAACATTGTAATTTTATTTTACTAAGCATTTTCTTTAAGCATGCAAATAGCAATAGGTAATTGTGTAAATACTTTGGAACTGTTTGCTGCAAAGTCCTCCAGAATTCGATGTTGCTCTCCTCAAACTAAAAGCTGATTTTAGTTCAAAGCCCCTGTACCCCCAGTTCCGACCCATTTGCATTCCTTCCATGGAGAATGTGGAAGACTTGGACATGGACAATGTCAGAGCCTTTTATTATGGGATTGAAGGCAAAATGGGACTTGACGTTCCTCCAGACTTTCTCTTGGGGGCAATCGAGAACGAACATCATACGGAATGCGAAGCTCATTTGAGTGGCTCCAAATACAAGATGCAATACAACTTTTGCTTCAGATTTGTCGGAAGTGGCGCTTCTCCAGTATGTTGCAACATTTCCTATTTAACATTAGATAAGTTTGAGATACTGAGACAAAGTTTATTATCAATTTGGTAGATTAGAGAAGGCGGTCCATTGTACGTGGATGCTATAAACTCGACCGCATTTCTCATTGGCATAGCCTCCGTTGTAAATACAACTGCTAAAATAGAGACGACAATGGAATATGAATTCTTCACCAACTTATTCCGTATGGAAATCATTACTCCAAAATCTTTTTTTTAATCTTGTCCTGCACTTAAAAATAAAAAGGCCCGATGCTTGCAGCCATGATAAAATACATGGAGAGTGAAGCGGAAAAGCATAAAAGTACCTGGTGTAAGAAACCTTCCAATGCCTTCAGCATGACAAAAAGCAAAAGGGACGATGGCAGTGATCGGGACCACTGGCCCTGGGAACTGCAACTTGTCATAACAGAACGAGACGAGGCGCTAGATTGTGGTAAACTACTGTAAAGTATACTTTTTCATTTTTCTGGAGGGAATATGTCAAATGGTATAATCATGTCTAGCAGTATGCGGTATCCCAAATAAGGCTCCTGCGGGGAGGATCGTCGGTGGGGAAACGGCGAACCCGTATGAGTTTGCGTGGATGACCTTGACATATATTTACCCCGATGGGAGGGCTAATCAAAAGCCCGGATTGTGTGGTGGCTCCATAATTAACGATAGGATGATATTGACCGCGTTAGGACTTTTTCATTATTTTAATCAAAAGCGGAAATAGCAATTTGTACAGATGCATTACAATTCAATAGAGCGCACTGCGTCGTGAGCCAGTCGAAGCTTGAAAGTGGAGCAAACATTAAACAGTTATCAGTCCTGCCAGGAGACGTTGATGTTACCATTAACATTCACAACAAGCAAGACGAGGAGAAAAAGTTGCTGGCAGTTGCGGTAATTTTCTACCATCCGGAATATCCGCATGCGCGAAAAGGGTATAAAACATAAGACCACGTTGACTACCTTTTCTTTGTTAATTGTAATGATGGAAAAAATAATCTGTTTTTTTAAAAGAAATTACTACGATTACGACGTTGGTAAGTATTACGTTTTTTTTGCATTTTTGTGCCAAACGCCTTCATAACAACCGCTTGTTCATTGATATTCAGCTTGATGTTTGTAGCATTATTGGTTCTAAAGGAGCCTCTGCAGTTTGACTCCAGCACGGTCCGAGGAATCAGGCCTATTTGCTTACCCAAGCAGGGTCCATATCAAGACCTTGTTGGCCAGCCAAGTATTGTCGCAGGGTGGGGCTTGACGGACCCAGTAAGTCCGATAGCACTACCTATATCATCAACTAAAAAACAAAATTGATTTAAATTATTTTGGATCAAAGACGGATGAGGAAACTACTTCTGCAGCACTGCAAAAGTTGGAGTTACCTATAATTTCCAACAAGCTTTTGCAGTGAGGTCGCCACGTCAAAGATCACTGACAGAAATATCTGTGCGGGATCACTAAATCGAAATAAAGATGCTGCTCAGGTACACTGAACTAAACTGCATTTTAAACTCTAAATATAAAATGGAGAAAGTTTATGGAAACTTGTAAGTAAAATGCTTGTCATTAGGGCGACTCAGGCGGACCGCTTATGATTTTAAACGAGACCCAGTATTTTCAGGTCGGGATTGTTAGTTGGGGTATGTATATATGTAAATGCCGACTTTATTTAAATGCACGACATAGCACCTGGTTTAATTGGCTTACGAGCTAAATGCGCTTATCAGGCGAAGACAACCAAATAAATGGTGAAATCAAAACAGCGGCCTTGTATTCTGACGTTCAGAGTAAGTGGGAAAATACAAATTATAAAGCGGTTTAGCTTTGATAATTTTAATAATCTTTAATTAATTTAACTGCAGAACTACTGACGTTTATTGATTATCAAGCAAGCCGTGTTAATGCAAAATGGTGCAAATCTTCATTGCCTCCTAAACTTACTCCAGCTCCAATTAAGGAAGAGAAATAATTTTTAATTATACGTTGCAGTATGTACGATAAGATAGTAAATGTTGGTTATCTGTTTCAGTTCCAAGAACGGATACAACCCAAAATATTATATTGAATGTGTTATAAAATATATTTATTCAATCGAGCCAATAAAAAGTTGATCCGACATACTATGTAATTATTTATACATGTAAATACAAACTTGCAAAAATCATGAGCGTATTGTATATCTACTAGTCTTTGTTACACTCAAATCTTCACTGATACGTGTAATTTTGCACATTGCCAGACAAAAAGTCAACGCTTTCTCTCACAAATCCGCAATGCATCGTAAAAGACATTTTTCCAACTCGACTAAGCCTTGATAAGAATCCGCATCTCTGCAGAGGGGGTTTCCTTGTTCCAGGGACACAATGAGTAGATTGGGAGCAAGGAAAAAAATATCGATTTTCTCTCCTTGCATATTCACCATGCACAAACTGCTGCTACTTTTACTTTCAAGCTGTGCCTTGGGACATAAACCTTTCCACTCGTGAAACAAAAAGAAAAATATTTCCATCGTTTGGGAATATTGCTTTTTCTTAACTTCGAAAGAATGAAAATGTAAAAAAAGTAAACGAGTAGAACATTATCAAACTGAACAATGCCAACAAATAGGAAAGCTCAAAGATGGGCCAATCAGCTAAGTTTAAAAATTGTAATTCAACCATCAAATGAATCAAGCAACAGCTCAGAGAATGTAGTGAAAGGTAGTTTAGAAATTGAGGCAAAGGCGGATATACGCATCCAGGGTAAGTTTATCACTAAATCGTGTAAACCTCAAATACTTAAATAAGTATACGCTTCAGTAATAATTACAGTTTCTGTTGTGTAGGCGCTCTAATTACAATCCACGGGAAAGTTTGGACGGAAATTTCATGTTCACGAGGAATTGGCAACATTGGCGAGCAGAAATACTCTTCAAGTATTTTCGTGCAGTCTTCGAACGTTTTGGGGAAAGGTATGACAAAGATAATGTTGCATGCTATAGCCCTTTAAAATGAACTCTTGGCTGTTGAAAGAATGGCTGACAATTTATTCATGAATTCACTGCATTGAAGATTCAAGACTACATTATATGTACTTGTTCATGTAATTAGAAATCCAACAATTAAATTCTATATTTTAATTTTCCAATTTTAAATCTTTCTTTCAGGAACAAGAACGCTTCCAGCAGGCAAGCACAGCCTTCCATTCACATTCTGCCTTCCACCTCATCTGCCTTCATCTTTCGAAGGGACCTATGGCGCCATCAACTATCTGTGCACTGCCCAAATTCATACAGACTCGAGTGAAGAAATCAAGATTAATGTGCCTCTCCGAGTAAGACGCCAACTCAACCTCTCGGACGGATTTGCGTACGGTACCGCGATCTCCTTTCCAACGTGCATCGAAAGGCCACAAAAGACGCTGAGGTCAACGCTGGTGCCGAATCAAATACTTAAGTTCATTTTCAAAGTGCAGAAGACAGGATTCGCGGCGGGAGAGTCGATACCCTTCGTCGTAGAGCTGTACAATCCAGACAGGAAAAAGCTGAGCACCATGTCGGTCACACTATTAAAGAAAACTGTGTATGGGGACCTGAAGTACAACACTGACGTTTTTGAAGAGCTGGCGGAAGTGGCAGCGCAGCCTATGGACAATTTAAAGTCGACATTGACATGGATTGGGAGTTTACATGTGCCACAAGACGTGATTCCGACGCATTCTGTTGTCGCATCAGTGCCTAAAAAGAAGCCAATTTTTTCGCACCGCTACTTGCTTCGTGTAAGACTGCAATTATTATTATCTTGTAACTACTCTTTTTTTAGCTCAATTTGCATAAAATACATAATAATGTTATTTATATTTTAGGTGAAACTGATTCCAATCACTGGCACTTGCGTTCTGGGCGACCTTCCTGTGGTGATTGGAACCACAAAATATGAATGTCGTTCTCGAAGACAAGCTGATCACTGTTCGAGAACTTGTTCTGGAGGGAATCCAATGATACGAGAGCCGGCTGATAGGCAACATCAAGTTAGGAGGCAGAGCAGCGTACCACCATCGTACTCCCAGGTCATGTTTCCGCCGGAAAGAAGATCATCACTTGAAACTCGTAAGACTTTTTTTGTCACAGAAATCCAAAAATGCATTTTTTAAATAAAACGGTGTTTTAAAAATTTTATTACTTGACTATATTGCAGTTCCTCCACCGTATGAAGAAGCAATCGCAATGGCTTCTAGGGCACTCGCAAAAGAAACAAGACATTTAATGGGATAATGAAACATTTTAGATAATATCTCAAACGAGTCTTCAATATTGTAGTTGGTTTATTTTAAATGTAATTTATTAGAATCGTATATTTATGACTGACTAACCGTAAACGAATGAAAACATAAAAGTGCTTACTGACATAATCTACATAATAAGTTGAATGCATATATATCTAATAAAAATATCAGTTATTTTTTAATTGTGGTTATACGCTCCACTAAACTACACACATATTTGTAACTGACTAACAAATGGAACTTACAATTGAGTATCGACTCTAACAATTATTCATGCCACTAAACAAATCAATCTACATATAATCTGTATAGAAAAACCTCGAGTAAAAGTAGGCATCAGCTTCTGTATGTAGTATTATTATTATTAACAAGTTCAATAAAAATTGTTATATGTGGCAAATGAGTCTGTTCAATTTTTGTTGCCAAAAGGGCAAAATACTACTACAAACGAATCAATAAAAAAAACCTCATGGTTACAAATGGTTGAAAACTGAAGCAAGTCTTTACGAAAAGAGATTTTGAAATTATTCATCAATTGACAATCAAAGGTTTTGTCTTGTTCATAAAGCATAGAGCCGCCAACATGGTTCTTGAAGAAAGTGACCAGACTTTTGGGAGCTCTTTCGAGACGCTTCACCCACTACTTGATGCTCTCAAGTCTCCACAAGCCGTCATCTTTCTGCTTTGCTCCATATCTGCGTTAATCGGAGCAGCTATACGACTCACAAGGGTTAATGCTTCGGCAACGGTGGAGGCATTCCATGCATACAACGACACGGAAGGAGTTGAGCGCGAATCTTTCCGCAACATTTGTTCTTTTAGCAATGGATTTGATAACGCAAAACGTTTCTGTTGTAAGTACCATAGTCATGATCGCATTCATGTTGTTATCATCCAAAAATAAAAGAAGTCATCATCTCACGTCAGTATTTTTTGTACCAATTTGCAGCGGGTTTGCCGTATCGCATCCGAAACTTTTACATTGACGCATTTGTTGTGGCAGCTTATAGAAAAGAGGTATGCAAAGATGGGTCGATTCTTTAGATTCTATAAGATCAAGTACATGATCGTTTTTGGTACAAAGTTGTTTATTTAAACAATTACAGTGGGGCAAATACCAGACATGGAACTGCCGCTCTCAAAAACGACCCCCATCGCCACCCGTGATTAAAGAGGAACTGCGTCGCCAGAGAAGGAAAAGGGAGGCTGAAGCTGAAAAAGCTGCTGCCGTAAAATCCAAACCAGTCCCTCATGACCATTCTGGTTAGACGGTGGTGGACCAGTACCTGGTTGATGAGTGCTTAGCTCATACAGTGAACAAGGACGAAATCGTCCCACAAAACATGCTGCGGAGAAAAATTTGGCTCCTTTTTGACTCTCCGGAGAGTTCACCGCAGGCGGAAATTGTTGCCGTGTGGTCCATCCTCGCCCTATTTCTCAGCGTCAGCGTGTTTTGCATTGAAACGATACAGACCTTGGAGGTCCAATTCTATCTTGGAGTAAATTCCACTACGGGGCTGGTTCAAGTTGACTCCAACAATATCATCGACATTCATGACCCATTCTTCTTCTCGGAGACTGCCTGTGTGACATGGTTTCTCCTGGAGTTCTTGGCGAGGCTCATTTGCTGTCCGGTCTTGATCAAGTTTATAAAGAATCCTCTCAACTTGATTGATGGCATTGCTTTGGTCCCATATTTCATTTCTGTCCACCCAGTCTTGTCCGGGACTATGCCCGTCGACGATTCAGTAATAAATATATTATAGCGATTATAAAATGAAATTAGTTATACATTTCCCAAGTTTGTTAATTTGTTTCTCGACCTTTAGTCCGTTAGTGCCGCCGATTCCCTGTACCTCCTTCGAATAGTCAGGATTGTACGTGTGTTTCGAATCTTCAAGTTGAGCAGACATTCGAGGGGCTTGAAGATTCTGGGCAAGACAATGCAGGCCTCGATGAATGAGATGATGCTTTTAATATTCTTCATTATCTTGCTGGCCATTTTCTTCTCGAGTACCATGTACTTTGCAGAGCTAGCAGAGCCCGAGAGCCAATTTCAAAGTATTGTGGTCGGTTTTTGGTGGGCGCTAATTACGGTATGACATACTATACTTCCACTCTAAATCTAAATGTCTGTACTAGTTCTCGTTACCCCTAATGATAATTGATGTTTCTTCATGCTTTCTTTCAGATTACGACAGGTACGATACGATTATGCAAAATTGCAGTGTGGAGTGAATACAGACAGTTGGCAATATGAATCAGTTGATTTGTGGAAAGACGCTATTTAAAATGCATTGTGTTATGTCCTTGAATAAGTGTGAGGGGTGAACCGAGAAATATTCAGAGAAATAACTTATAAGTTTTTATTCTAAAGAAACAGCAACTATGAGTTTACAAGTATGATATCTAGGTTAGAGTCAGAGTGAAGGGGAACTCGGAATGTGCTCTGAGAAAAAAACAAAGTAACATCTAGATTACACTGGCTCGCACCCAGACTACACCATTTTTGACCAAAAGCTACGACATGTGAAGAAAATTGTTTTATGTTATGAAAATTCCGGATTGGACAAATTTGCGTATGAATTGAATTGAATTGAATTGCAAATTTATTCAAATGACATTATCATAATATGAAATACATATTGTTTCCAAAATAAGGTCATTATAAAATAGAATGAAACAGGCTACCATTTACTACAAAAATTATGTCAATATAATTAGATCTGTTGTCGTTATACAATTACAACATTACGTAAAATAATCAATGTCAGTTTGACGTCGGCTTACAATATTTTTTCGTATTTTCTCATCAAATATAGAATACGATTCTATCTTTTTTAATTCAGGAGGAAGTTCATTCCACATTTCTATTCCTCTATAGAACAAGGAAGTCATTCCAAATGTAGTGTTCATTTTCGGAAGTATAAAATTATCTTCAAATTTGGAGGCTTTGTCCAAGTCTCTTTTTTTAAAATTTTCAAAAACATTGTTAAGAGAAGACGGTTT
>JAHZMY010001708.1:0-13727 GCA_027743915.1 Seira sanloemensis | reverse complement strand
ATTAAAGGAAATGAATCATTTAAAATAAACAACAAAACATTAAACTTAAATTATCAAAAAACTAAATTAAATCCCAAACACCTCCAAAAGAGGAACTGTATCGATGACAATAAATACAGTACATTGCATTAACAATATACTAATAAATTGCCTCCATATATTGCTCGTTTTGAGCAGAATAAAAATTAGACCGTAGGCTCATTAATACAACCGGTAGAGATGACGGATTTGGAAAATGCTGTTGATTAAACTGGCGCGCGATTTGATTGTAATTCTGACAACATTTTAATAACTGAAGTTAAAACTGATCACTTGGCTCTTCCAAATATACATATGTAACGTCTATGGATTCGTAAAAATGACTATAAAATTTTTGTTTAACATGAAAACCTATGTATAAGAAAAAAATTATATAGTCATTTTCACGAATTCATAGTCGATAATAACTCTTGAGAAAATTAATGAATACAAACGCTTTAGCATTATGGTGTCTTAATTGAACACATCGCAAGATGGATACATTTCTTACGACCCGTACTCAAGTGAGCTACAGAGGAATTCGCAAAAAAATCTATTTCAGTAATATATGTTGTTCAATTAAAAATTCCTTTTATTATCCGACATAAAAAAGTTCATTATCCCACATCAATCAAATGGAAATCGAATCATCCGCATTCCTCCCAGCGCACCAATCAGCAAAAAGTTTTTGTCGATAAAGTAGACAGGCCTTTGAATTAAAAATAATCATCTAATTTTTAAATTACACCAAACAAATCAACAAATACGCAATTAATTAACTCACACTCCATCAGCCGTGACAAAAGCCTCCTTTTCTTTTTCCTTATCTTTCTCCTTCTTTTTCTTCAGGGCCTGCTCAATCCTATAATTAATCTCGCTAATTTTCTCTCGGAAGAATTGCGGGTAGAGGAATATCACATCGGCAGCCAGTTTGGCCTCGTCAAAGGCCAGATCAACGTCTCCGTCCTGCTCTCCGTAAGTATTGTAAAATCTCCTATTGTGCTCCAAAAGCCCCTTTATGTCAGAGACGAAGATTGCTCTGTATTTCTTCTCCGCTTCGGCATCATCATCGGCGGCGGCAGCAGCAGCAGAAGAAGAAATTCCAAGAGTAAATTGGAAACCGTTTCGGTAGGATTTCGTATTGTGGCTTTTATGCCTCGTTGATAGATTGATGGTGAAAAGAA
Source organism: Seira sanloemensis (assembly GCA_027743915.1). Taxonomy (NCBI): domain Eukaryota; kingdom Metazoa; phylum Arthropoda; class Collembola; order Entomobryomorpha; family Entomobryidae; genus Seira; species Seira sanloemensis. The sequence continues at coordinate 12,525 of JAHZMY010001708.1, read as the reverse complement.
AGACTACAATAATGTAATCAAGACGGCAATTCATCTTCAATTGAAGAAAGGTGGCAGTGTAAAAAATTACTTACTTTGTTATCCTTGTCTAAGCTAATTCTTCACTCGAATCAATAAAAATGCAATTAAAAAATGTGTCAGTGTGTACAAGCATGATGGTTTAAGTTGGAGTGTGCAGACAGGAAGGAAAAGGGAAAATTAAATGAGTCAGTATGAAATGGCTTTATGTTGAAATACGTCTGTAACTTGAAATAAGCAAAATTTGCAATAAGATTTGTAATGTTCCAAGTACTCAAATGCTAGGATGAAATTGTATTTGTGCATTAAAAAGTCCCCATTAATATTGAGTATTTGGACCACCTTTCACACAATTCCATGATTTGGCGGACCTAATAAATATTGTCAATTATTGAAGGATAAACTTTTTGCAAATTATTATTCACCCAGATCGACTTCTAGTGGCCATGAGATTCCATCTGACGTTAAATACATTTCGGCCACAGAGTGGATTCTCCTTTCGAGCGTCCAGTGCAGCATGTACTGTACTAATGACTTTATACGGGTGAAAATTACGCTGAATTCAGTAAAAATATTTCCGCTTTGGACAAATTGGATATATGTTCATATTTGCTGCAACAAGAAAAAATTGAGATATGTATTAATTGCGCTCAGGAAAAAAGACATTTTTGTGGTGTTTAGGTTTATCCAATTACTTGCAGGAAGTACAGGAAACTGCACTTCCAATTATGTAGTCTTTGACTTTGAGGAAACTTTTTTTGAAAAAAGACGGCAATGTAAACTTGAAGCACGTTCCGAATGTGGCTTCCCTATGACATGCACTTGTGTCTGCAGCGATTTAATGTGTACGGAAAATGAATGGATTAAAAGGGCCAAGAGGAATTTAATTGAACTTGGGATTTGCGCTGCCTTAATCGCAGAATATGTTTATTCCGTGATAGCTTTAAATCAATTTATGATAGTTAAGTATTGGATGACAATCTACAAGTTTTTAGTAGAATATTTTCTTATTAAATTTGGCATGGTAATTGCTTTAGCATAAATTGTATTCTTTAAAATTGCGGTTTTAGTACACGTCCGGTGATTCGTTCTTGCTACATTGGCTTGGTGTAACATGAAACTGGAGAGCCAGGAAGGCATAGGTCACAATGGATCCCAAAGTCTAGAACAAAGATTCAAAAAAGCACAATACGTTTTTGGAGAATTTTATTTTCTACCTATAGTTACTAAGGCTTAGTAATTATTTACACTCCCAAAGAAGTAGAAAGTCAGTTGGAAGAATGGACCACCTCCAAGCGACACGTTCTTCAAAGTGTGTTCGATGCATTGAAGAAAATGACGTGAGGACTCTAGATATGGGTCGTGAAGCAACACCGACTGATGTGTTATGTTGGAAAACCCATCGACCTTAAATTTGCAAATAATGAGTCAAATATTTTGGCGGAGCACGACACTAATAATACATACTATTTTGACTTGAAGAAGAGATGGATGAATTTAACGGCGCGATTTAGCTAAACAAAGACAAAGCTATATCTTGGTTTACTATAATATTTACTGGCCTCATCCCGAGCTTGAAAAAAGTGCTATAGTCATTTAACCATTTACTCAACACATGCGTTGCTAGGGAACCGCGCGGCTGATTGGCTATCTTTCGAGCAAGTGATGAGGACATTATGTCTGACTGTGGATAATCCAAAACGACACCGTGATTTACACATATTTGTATCATAATCAAGAAAGTAAAAACTTACTTGTCTCTCTCTAGACTTCTTCCCTTGTCAATCATTTAAAATTTGATGCGTATAATTTTAGCGTTGCTGTAATGTGTGTGATAATTATCTAAATATCTTTTCTTGAGGTATTCCTTTCCCGATATCAATTTCTTAAATGTCCAAACTTTCACAAAAACCTCTTCAAACAACATCATATTGTTTTTTAAATTGCCGACCATTAAGATATCACACAAGTTACATAAAACGAATGTAAAATATTTTGATAGATATGTTTGAAGTCTCCAAAACTGGTCCAAAACGATATATCTAAGGTTTCAGATACTACACTTTGATCTTAACTCATCGAGCCAGAAGCGATGACTGACACACTGTTCCATCACCTATGCGAATGTAGAGCCTATGCATACCACAGGAAGGATACTAGATTTGCCATTTCACATCCGAGAGAGTTTTTTAAAACCTTTACAAAATATAATCTGGACCAAATCCATGAATTCTACAAGTTCTTCACCGGAACCCTATTTCTCCGTGCCGTGATTTTAAATGAATGAATACTGATTTATACTACATTACTTTTGGTTTTTATTATCTTTTACTTTAATTATTTAGGACCGACTAAAATATGATTATAATCCTACTTTTATACGAAATATTGTATGTTTTTAACCTTTCCTATACCCATTTTGGAGACTATTTATATTGTGTGTGGGCTGTGGCCCTTATACTATAACACGATTAATAAAAATATCTATCTATCTATCTAAGGTTTCAGTATTTCCTAAATTTCTTAAGTTTTAAATTGCGATTATGAATCGAAATGTGACTTTTGGCTAATGGAATTATAAATCAAAATCTCTAAATATGAATGCTTAACATTTTACGAATACCTGTCTTCTCGCCTCCGCGCACACCATCACAATCCCTCCATAATACAGAATATAGGCCAGTTTATACAAAAAGCTTAGCACATTCCTTTCATTCACCCCCGGAAAGATCTCCATCAAATGCAGGCTCATCCACGGAATAAAACTGCAGAACCAGTAGAAAATTATCCAGGAATAGAATCCATTTAAAGCGTCAAAGTATTCTTTCAGCCCAATACTTTTCCGATGAAAATAGCTCTGAGCCGACGCCAAACTAATTTGCCCATATTCCTCCAGGAACTTCCTACCATTATGCACCTTATCATAGGCTACCTCAACCGCTGACACTCCCACCAACAAAAGAACGGCGTCAGAGCAATTGTACAAGAGCAGATTCCAGACATATGTTACCCAAATCACATATTGCCCCAGAGCGTTGGGCAACGAGCAATTGAACAAGGGAAGGGTCAAGATGTCACAATCCCCCACAACCAGAAGGGATGGCTCGATGACTATGAAAAAGTAGATTTCGTATGAAGTGAGGAGTATTGGAATGAGCATAATTATGCAACGCTTCAGTCTCTGGAAGCCGATTCCGCAGGGCTTCAAAGTATTGGTTATGTTGAGAAGGAGGAGGAGTGCTTTCTGTTTGAACCACATTGAGTAGATGATACAATGGATGTAGAGCACATCAGTCAGGCTGAAGCAGATGGTGAAAATTTGGACTGGGTTGAGATTCACGCTTTCGATACATTCATCCAGGAAGTATTTCAACTGAGTTAAGCCAGAGGTGAAGTGAAGGATGAGGCAAATTACCTAAAATATATGAATTTTTACTTAAACAGAGTTTGGGGTACCTCCAAAGTTATTTTATTTGGTTCGACTTTTCTAGCTTCCTGTAGTAGTCCAAGTAACTCAGTAATACTTTTAGTACGAAAAGAAATTAATGACAACTTGCGTAATATATTAATGGAAACACAGGTGAAACTAACTCTTGTAGCATTGACAGAGTTACATTAAAATATTTATTCTCTTAATATTTTACTTGCTGAATAATGCTTTTCTTCAGGATGACCTCTGACCCATTGAATTTGGGCCGGAATGGGCACAGGCACAAGTAGTATAAAATTGTTAAAGCGACTTCCAAGTGGGTCATTTTCCTCCGAGCAGTTTCTTTTACGAATTTTGCACATTTTCCTTTCATGGCGACTGGATGTTGTAAGTTTCCGAAACGAAATGTTTTCTCTGGAGTGATTTTATGTCAGTTAAGATTTTGCCTTAGAACAGTAGAAAGCTAAAGGTGCCGTCATACATTTTTAAGCAAAACTATAAAGGTGTGTGAACGAGTTTGTCACTGTCACTTGTAAACATAATGTATATGTATACGGGAAGCATACTTACAAATAAGTACTAAAATATAGAACTATAGTTTTTACATTAAAAATTGGGCCAAAATTGCTAATGACGATAGAAATGTGTGATGACGTTATTAGGGTTTGTATTAATTTTTTGAAGAAATAATAGGAATGGTAAATTTGTCTTAGACGTGTTCCATTGATTGTGCCCGTATAAAGTAGATGCAAAGCGAGTGTATAGTTATGCGCTTTATTTGCAAAATTGTTTGTATCTTGCCGTCCCATCATACGACGATTGATTTTCTCCATCAATTGGTAAATAATAAATGACGTTGACGATTAAAAGATGTACGTTAGTCTTATACGCAAGTAGTTTTATTAAACAATCTTGAAAGAAACTTCATATAATTGAGCAAGCTTACCAGTACAATCCACATTCTGTGTACCCTGTGTAATTATAGTTAGAGAAATGTTAGCTTTGAAGCTGTCCTTGACAAGGCTCATTTCTTTTAGACAAAAGCTAAACTTAAGCGTTAAATCAATGTCTTTTACAAGTTTTGGAAGTTGAAATAGGGATATTATTATGACCAAAACAATGAAAAAGTTAAATACTCCGCGACTTGACCTTACGTCATTTTGTGTATCCTGGAATATCATCAAATAATTTTGTACAATAGAAATGAAAAGCGGTTTGTCCCACGATTTCGAATTCTCAGATTGAACTTCTTCGGCATGTAAACTGTTAATATTCTATTTTTGTCATCAGATAAAGGCAGTTACATTGCACAAGGAATACAAGCAATCAAAAAGAGCCAGTACTAAAATAAAATGCATTAATCACGTTAAAATGGTCTAAAAATATAAATTCCACCACTACAACATTTTTTATTATGATAAAAAGTGCCACAGTGTTGCCCACTCGCACTCATTGAGTAAGTGTGAGTGGTATGATATGTGTGGAGTGGTACCTTTTTTTAAAATCACAAGGGGTATATGAGTGAGGGGTTGAAAAAATTCGTGAGTGAGTGGTAAAAGAGTGAGGGGTTTATCAGTTCAGCATTTGTAATAATTTACAAAATTTAACTGTTGCAATTTCATTTACATCTACATTTTCATGGAATTATTTTGTCCCATATTTCATTCCAATATATCCGAATTACCACGGTAGTAAATGTAGGAAATTTGTAAATCAGAGATTCAATAAGGATTGCGTATTGCTCGCTACATACATAGATGCACGCAAATCCTACGTTCATGTATGAGAATGTCAATTAGTTTATTACGTTTCCCTTTCAATGTAAAATTTGTATCTTGGCCTAAAATATTCATCCAATCATTTCGTGTGATTTCCAAAAAGAACCTAATTAATTAAGTTTCCAAAAATAATAAAAAAGGTCTCGTAAAGAAAGTCTCCAAAATTCTCTGAGCTAAAAACGGTTATGCAAGTAATTTGGGGCACATTGAGATATTATACATTGAGATCAAACTTGAAACTGAATGCAAATGTTGTCGATAATCTATCGTAAAATGGCCGATCGTGTGTGAGTGAGTGTGAGTGGAGGGGTTGCTAGCGTGAGTGGAAGTGAGTGAGTGGGAGATTTTTTTGGCGTTTTGAGGGGTACATGAGTGAGGGGAAGTCGGCGTGAGTGGAATTTCAGGAGTGTGAGTGAGTGGCAAACAAAACGGGCAACACTGAAGTGCCATTTGAAGCCAAAACTGAGTGCCTTTATCTGATTGCCAAAATAGGATCTTTAACACAGTACACGCCGACGAAGTGCAATCTGAGAATTTGAAATCGTGGGACAAATGGCAACACAAACCCCTTTTCATTTCTATTGTATAAAATTATTTGATGATATTCCAGGATACACAAAATGACGTATGGTCAAGTCGCAGAGTATTTAATTTTTTGATTGTTTTGGTCATTATACCCATATTTAGGAGAAAGTTTTAAAGATAGTTAGTGTAGATAATAGAACTATTTACTTTATTCCAACTTATAAGTTTATTTTCAGGTTTGCATGTTTTTGGTCTTCAGTGTTGGGGTTTTTTCCCAGTCAAAGATTTTTCACCTGAAAGAGTCCAAACCCGTCCAAAATATTCTTGTAAATGTATTGCATTACTAATCTTACAATCACCCAGCAATGGGTTTACCCATTCTCTTTTCTTTATAATATGTTTAACCCATCAGGGTTTTTAACGTTGTGGGCAGCTAAGTTTTATGCGTCAAAAGTCATATATATGTACCGATATTTACGAATTAAAAATGTTTTTCCCGTTTCCAACTGTAGTGGATGTGGTTTCTCAAGTGTTACAAACGTACTTCAGCCATTACTACATATTGCATTTGCATTTGCTGACGAACTTAACGCTAAATAAATAGAGTATCGATTTTTGCATGAACAACTCTCATACAAATAAACCAAGATTTTCATCGCACTCCAATCTTGATGTCAGGAAAAGTTTTACTTTCTCTTTAATTTGAGATATTTTTATGGAGCTCACTAAATTTATGATAAGCAGGCAGAAACAAATGCTACAACAACATAAAGTGTGTAAGTGCTCTCATTCATTCATTAAAACAAGAAAGGCTCACATGCTTCCATAGAACCTATTTTTGTGTTTGCAACGTACACCCAATCTCTACAAGTATTGTCCCATATTTGTATATATGTTAATTTTTAATCCAATTAAAAAGTTAATTCGAAAGCCGTGAAATATCACCAAGAACATTTTTAGTTGGAGTTCGTCAATAAAAAGTGCAGCCAAAACAAAATATTCCAAAGAGCATAGATACATGCCCAGATTTTCGACCGTCGTTGAATGCTAAATTGTATTCGTTAACGATGCAAGTTTCTAGCATGTCGATTAGTTACAATCAAAATTACTTCCAATGTTTTTGCACGGTTTTGTACTACACTTTTCTCATCCCATATCACCCCGTATCCACAATCAAAGACAAAAAGCTGTACGTAATTGTAAGTCAAAATCGAATACAAAAGGTAAGCAATGACACAATAAAAGTTTGTTTGTTTTAAGACACATTAACAGGAAAATCATTTACAAAAATGATAATCTTTTCCATTTTAAACCTTTTTGGGTTGGAGGTCGTCTCCATAAGCCTTCATTTTTTGTCTTTCTATGCAACTCTTCCTTAAAATCATTCGCGAGTCCGGCCAAAGCCCCTTGTATGAAAATCCACTGGAAGCGTTCCGCACCATCTACCTTATCTTCGAAGTCATAATGAGTCTTATTTGGAACAACACCTTTTGGCTCAAAACTAACGAAATTGTGGCTTTGTCATGTTACAAAATCCGTGCCAACATTGATTTTTCCGTCACGAATAAAGCCAGAAGGTCAACGTCTTGCAATTTATGTTTTATCCCACTTACAATTTCATATCTGCTAAGCATGATTGTCATGGAAAACCTGCAGAATTGGGAAAAAGGTCAGGACTCAATCTCAGTGATGGACTTTGACAAGATCCAAATGTTTCTTAAAAATCCTGCCCAAAATCCAACATTTCTTCTCATCTCTGCAGTCAATATAATATCCCAAATTTTTTCGTCGTTACGCAGCTCATCATTTGATATCCTGATTTTGGTGATGGCGTCATCAGCGTACCAATTCTCCAAACAACTTGAAACTGTCGGAAATCAAATTTTGCAAAATTGCCACGGGGATAAGTCGTTGAAAGAGTTGGTCGATGTGGCCAAGGAAATTAGTGCTTATTTTAAAATTCTTAATGCATTCGGCTCTCCTTTGTTTATCTGCTGGTTTGTGATAACAATGCCATGGATGCCGTACAGGATTGTGGATAACTTTCCGGGTCGTGAGGTTGACGGGATGCATGTAGCGAGTTTCCTGTATTTCTGGGGCACTATGGCCGTGGTCATTGGCGCCCTGGCGCTGTGCGCCGAAGCAAAATGCAATGTAAAATTGACACACCAAACGCCATTGTATGGCGATGTATTCTTTGTCATTGTTTGTAGAGATTTCGCATTTTATTTTCATGCAATTTATCTTGTTATGAAAGAAAAAAGAGTATTTACGCAAATAAATATTCATTTTTCCAGGTTGACAGATTTAGAGAAAAGGTTGCCGTATAAGCTACTCGAGGATCCATTAAACTGCACCGAGCAACTAAAATTTAAGAACGTGATGGACTTTATTGATCGCCATCTGGACGAAGCCGTTGTTAAAGGGGGGCAGTTTTTTCGAGTCACGTACTCGTTCCTAGGCTCTGTAAGTTCGGCTCTATTTGTCCAGAATAATGCTCCCACATCAAATTTTAATGTTCTTAGATGTAATCACTACATTTTGTTTTAGACTTCTAGCGTGATGGTTGGATACGGGTTTCTCGCACTGCAGTTTCGAATCTCATCTCCAGCAACAAAGAACTAGGCTTTTGAAGGACGTCTTGGTGCTCGTAGTCGAAGTTTTCTTTCCGGGGGGTTAGTTCTGGCAATTGCAATCCCAAATACGACCTCTTCAAGATGATCACAATCTATTTGTTACCCGACAGTTTATTAAAGAAGCCTACTGTGATTAGTAATCAGAAGATTGTTCCAATTTAAAGATGTGATGATTTTTGCCGTAATTTGACGAAAACATTCCTAGCTTATTGCGAACAGCATTTTGTGTAAAAATTGTTTTAGCTTATGCTTAATTATTATGAGTAATGCAAACATAGGACATAATATACATATCCGGGACTAAATTTCTTTGGATGGTTTTGTTGGAACTTAAAATAACTTTACTAAGTTAATTTTGAATTTAGAAGAAGTTTTAAATTATATAAACACAGAACACAGTATTGGGTGTATTTTGATATGGCAATGGATGGTCTAAACCCTGAATGCAAAATTCCCTTGCAACGCAAATTTTTAATATAAGGTAGGTAAATCATAGGATTGTGTCTGGGAAAGTAGCATGTAAGAGCTTGAGGCGCCTAACAAAGTTGTCCGTAGAAGTTTGTAATCATTCAATGCATAAATTGTATCTAAATCCTATCCAATATAATTGAATAAAACAGTTAATCAATAGAAAACATCTTCATTGAATTCACATCAGTCGAATCTCGCTTATTGCACCAATGAATTGTCCCTTAATCCCGTGGTTAGTTCCCTTGATTTAAAAACTGATACTGGCGCAAATGATGTGAAACCTTGAGTCGTACTCAGTTGTCAACATAATAATTTTCATCCAATTTTTTATTGCAATTTAGAAAACAATTTCAATATTTTCTAGCATTCTTTACATTTTACCTCGTTTACAATAAATCGTAATATCAGGTATGCAAAAGAACTTTCAAATTTCTGCTTGAAAATGCATGACAGCACTTCAACCTTTCACTTTTCAACCTCAAAAAGGAAAATGACACATCTAACTCCGGAGAAAATATTTAGTTTTGGAAACTTTCACTCCCCCATTCTACCTCCTGCCTCCTTGAAGGTGAAATGTGCAAAACCCGCAAAATTAACTGCTCCGAGGCAAATGAGTCATTTGGAAGTCGCTTTAACCATTCTGTACTACTTTTGCCTGTGCCCATTCCGGCCCAAATTGAACGGGTCAGAGGTCATCCTGGAGAAGAGCATGATTCAACAAGTAAAATTTTCAGCAACATTCATTCGAAAAATCTATAGATATGCAATAATACTCAAAATTATTCAATATTTTGTTTACGAACTAAATTATTTATAATGTTCACAACAAAATCATTGAGATGCACCAATTGTTAGATGGTGTGGAGTATGTTCTAAATTATGTAAAAGGTCAAATTTTTATATTTTAGCTAATTTGCATCATCCTTCATTCCGGCTCCGCCTTAACCCAGATGAAATACTTTGTGGACGAATGTTTCGAAAGCGTTAACCTCCACCCAGTCCAAATATTTACAATCTGCTTTAACCTCATCGACCTGCTCTACATCATTTGTATCATCTACTCAATGTGGTTCAAACAGAAAGCACTCCTCCTCCTTCTCAACGTAACCAATACTTTGAAGCCCCGCGGAATCGGCTTCCAGAGACTGAAGCGTTGTCTAATTATGCTCATTCCAATATTTCTAACGTCGTACGAACTCTACTATTTTGCAGTTATTGATCCAGTTCTTTTAGTTGTTGGGGATTGCGACATCTTAACCCTTCCCTTGTTCAATTGCTCGTTGCCCAACGCTCTGGGGCAATATGTGATTTGGATAACGTATGTCTGGAATCTGCTCTTGTACAATTGCTCTGACGCCGTTCTTTTGTTAATGGGAGTGTCCGCGGTTGAGGTAGCCTATGATAAGGTGCTTTATGGTAGAAAGTTCCTGGAGGAAGACGGGCAAATTAATTTGGCGTCGACTCAGAGCTATTTTCATCGGAAGAGTGTTGAGCTGAAGGAGTACTTTGACGCTTTAAATGGATTCTATTCGTGGATTATTTTCTACTGGTTCTGCAGTTTTATTCCCTGGATGAGCCTGCATTTGATGGAGATCTTTCCGGGGGTGAATGAAAGAAATGTGCTGGGCTTTTTGTATAAACTGAGCTATATTCTGTATTATGGAGGAATTGTAATGGCTTGTGCAGAGGCAAAACGACAGGTAGTAAACGACGCTTTGTTTAATGGCTTACACCTAATTTCTCAATAGGAGCACGTGAAACTCTAGTTTTATAATCTTAAACTGATCTAGTTTTGAGGGAAATCAGCTATTGTTAAACTAGATACGACCTTTCATATCACACTCAAGAACTTAAGTCGTAGCTTAAGCAACTTTTGCGTACAGAATAAGCTAATCTATAAAGAAAATGAATTCGGTAGTTTCCGATAATATTTTGAACAGCTTTGCATCAAATTCGACGAGCTAAAATAAGACCAATTGCTTCGTAATTTAGTGAATGTAATAAAATTATTTGTCTCGTTTATTGGAATTTAGGTCGACAGGTTCTTAGACTTTGTATATCAGTCGGTGTTGCTTCACGACCCATATCTCGAGTCATGCAGTCATTTTCTTCAATGCGTCGAACAAACATTAAAGAACGCGTCTCTTGGTGGCGGTCCATTCTTTAAACTGACTTTTTCTTTCTTGGGGAGTGTAAGTAAATATTCAACCTTATTTGTTAGATAAGCAAAAGGATTGATACGTACCTAAAAATGCATGTGACAAATTTTTCTTCTAGACTTTGGGATCCATAATAACCTATGCATTCCTGGCTCTCCAGTTTCACGTCACCCCCAGCCAATGTAACAAAGACAAGTCACCGGAAGTCGACGAAAATTAAATTAAAAATAGTAAAAATATAGTAAGTAAGTAAGTAAGTCCAATTTAGTTACGTACTACACTGTACTTTTAACGTCTTTTTGTTGGCTTTGCATGTCAAATAATTTTGATTGCTACAGTTAATTGTCAAAGGCAAGTCAATATAGAGCGGGAATCCTATCCAAAAAATAGGAAGTTTTCCTATTCTATCTCGTCCATATGCAATCATATCTTTAAATAGAAATGGATAAAAGGTTCTTGAAGCATGTAGATTAGGATTAGGTAGGACGGGACAAAACACAATAATAATTGGTAACATGGGAAAGTTTCTGATCGGATATGAAATAAAGTTAGGAATGTAATGCCTTCTGTAGATATTCGAAATTATGCGCGAAAAAGCCACTTATAACTCAAATATTTTTTTACTTTTATTTTTACATCATTGTTTGTTACGCACAGAACGGTTTCGCGGTATTAGGCTTAGACTTAAAGTTAATTAACAGCACTTGTACAATCAAAGGATTACTACGAATACATCGATTTGACTCATTCCTTAGCTTTGAAGGTTGTCATTTTCAGTCAGCATTGTTCAAAGGAATTACGTAAGCTCCAATCGCGTCTTCTCCATCATTCTGAAATTCAAAATATTCAGAAATCAGATTATTTTGTTTGGGGTCAGCTAAACACCATTTTGAAACGTTTTGTGCATATGTACATCCTTCGAAATCATGTACCTTGACTGCCGCCAACTCTTTCAGATCCTTGCTGTAATTGTTATTATCAACATTTTCGCCATTTTCCCCTGTGCCTGATGAGTCTTGTTCATTTTCTTCTTCATACTCAATCCAATCCTTCAGCCTCTCCTCGCCCAAAAGGCGGGTCCACATTGTCAGAATGACCGGAGTCAAATACTTTGTCTTCACTTTTTTCTCCTTCCTCCAATTATTAATAATCAGGCTGAAAATAAGTCCAAAGACTATCGCGCTGACGACGGTGATTGCAGGTAGCCACAGGTAGGAAATTCCGAAGAGGTTGCGAAGATTTGTGTACTCTTGGTCTTTCCATTCCGTGTTGAAGGTGGGTGAGATTTGCGAATATATTTCGTGATTTCTATGACCAGTATTCCAAGAAGAAGAATTTAAGTATGAATAGGAAGATTCGGTAGATTCGTGTGGGTCGTCGACGTAGCATCCATCGGTGCGTAAAAGAAGCTTTTGATTTGATAAGTGATTCGCATTCCCTTCTATTAACGAGCCGACTCCGATGAATAAGGTTAGGATGAGTGAACATATCGCTCCAAGAATTGATCC
>JAHZMY010001707.1:0-12148 GCA_027743915.1 Seira sanloemensis | reverse complement strand
TGTGACTCGAGGAACCATGAGGTGAAGGTGTTCCAGCCGGATGGACAGCTCCTTTCTCGCTTCGACCATCTTCGAGAGAACCATTTCGACCTGCCTTTGGACGTTACCGTGACTCCTGCTGGATTCATCGCTGTGCTGGACCTCAACGGACGTGTTAGAATATTTTAATTTACTGTATTTAATGTTTTGTAATTATTGTGATGTTTTTGTTCTTGCTGTGATATTTTGTAATTTACTTTATTTACTAATTGATCTCAGGTTACTTTTAATGAATATTTAGCAATATAATACTTACTGAAGCTAGAAATGAAAGCTTTGAATTTTCAGCCAGCTGCCAGTGCAATTACCCATGTACTATATTTTTATTTCATGGTTAGGGAAAAGTGCAAATGAGGCTGAAAATGTAAACCTTTCCAGGGACAGACTAATTCAAATTTGATTTACATAGATCTGTTAGCTGATATATTTGTGATATACTGTAATTTATTTATTCTTATACCACACAAACATATTCTCGTGTCATACAAATCAAAGTTGATTAAGTTTTAAATTATTTAAGCAAATAAATATTTAGATCAAAAATTCCTCGCAATCCAGCTCGCAACATCGACATAGTCTTCGACAAACATTGCATAAGCATTGCATTGCATTGCACTCCATAAGTTTACAGAAAAAGTTTCCCCTTCATTGCCCCTTCATCATTCTAACCAATGCAATAAACTACCGGATATGTATTTTCGCAACATCTTCATACCTATGGCCATTCAATCATTAAAAGCAAAGCCACAAAGAGACAGACGCTGAAAATGTCTTGCAAAGTATTTTTCCACTCATTCTTGCACGGAACCGCGGCTAAAAAAAGCTTGCCACTCGCCGAGGCAAATCAACTCGCTCTTTCTCTGCAATTTTGACCTGCCTAACCAAAGCCTGATGCTGATATCCCCAACAACCTCATTGTCACTAGGAGCACAAAGCATTTGGACAAGAGTCAAAATTAGAATGACACTAAAAAAACCAGCAGCCAGAGCCTACGCATTAAGCACTCACACTTATATAATACAGAGTAATTATCATTTACTTATCTCTTTTGACATTATTATATGAGTAGTAGTACCGCACAATACGCACGCACACAGGATTTTTTTTACATTGTGTGTATATATTTGCAGAGAGAGGAATACGAGAGGCATACTCTCTCAATAACAAAAAAGGGTAATACGCAGTGGAAGAATGTGACTCTTTTGCTTCAATATTATTTTTTTCCTCTAGACTCGATCTACTAGCAAAATCTACCATCATTATATTATTCGCTACGCAAAGCCTCAAGAAAATGTAGTCAGTCATGTTTTTTTTCTCTTAATGAATTAGATCTGTGTGTATGTGTGAGGTTGTTGCTGTTGTTTTTTTTTGTAAAGTTTACATACTTCTTCTCTGTTCGTATGATAACAGCAAAATAAAAGTAGGATTCACTTCTTTCACGCCAGTTTGATATGATGATATTAGTGCCGAGGTATTAGAAACGAACGTGTACATATGTCTGTTCGGAAAAAAAGGATACTGCGAAGTGAGAGAGAAAAAATAATGCATGCACCTCTGCGACGTGATCATTCTCTTGGTAAATGTACAGACGTACTTTATTATTTCGCAATAAGCCAAACATGCTACATAGTTGAATAATGAATTAAATGGAGATAGTATCGTTGTCCTCATCATTCTCTCTCCTCAAGGTGTATTTTTTCGAAATAAAAAAAATAATCTCGTGAAGAAAATTGGCAAATTTGATCATGCATATGTTCCACTCCACCTTATGGACTTGGTCACTAAGGAAAATTTCGGTATATCCTGAGCTACATCGGCATACTTTCGAATCTTCGTCAAACATCTGGTCACTTCTTACGACTACGACTGAATGTGGAAAAGGGGGTAAGAGGGATTATCAGGAGTATGGAAGCTGTGATGCTTCGTCCACGTCCTTGTCCTCGACATGCGGTGCCTCACATTCTTTCTCTCTTCGCCGTGATGGTGATAGTCGTCGTTGTCACCGTCTCGTAGAGAGTCCAACCGCCGACTTTTGCTCGCGCATGGGTGCAACGAATAAAGTGGAACAGTTTCAAAAACTCTGTGAAGGGGAGGAGGATCATAGTAATGATAGAACTAGTGATGGTGGTAACATGGGAGAGGTGAAATGTCCCAACACGATTTTCCCAATAAGCTGTGAAAGATGAGTATGAGCTACTGTTATTATTGAAGCGTGATTAAATAAAACAATTGTGTGGAATAATTTCACGAGTCGGAAGATATTAGCGCGAATGTAAACTTTGACTTGGAACGACTTTTGGGACTGGTGGTGAAGTAAGCCGTGCTTCCACACATGCAGATTAAAGGTTGAGTACACCGAGACGAGTGAAACGGTTAGTTTATAGATGATGGTAGTGAGTGTTGTTGGATGTGTAAAAATTAATTCGGAGAAATTAGCCTACGACTATACCGGCATCCGTGTCAGCAGGGGCGCGAAGGATGGACGCTTGTAGAGTTTAGAGTGAAATGTTGATTTAGTGAAAAAATCTAGGGCGAGTTCGGGAAAAAATGTCATGAGGTTATGTTTTACTTCGGAACTGGTTGGAACATGGAAAATGGCTTTGTAATGGAGTGAGGCAGACAGGAGACGTACGAAACGAACTTTGCATCATCTCTCAAATATTCAATGACAATTACACGGAGGAACTTTAGCTCATTGCTGGGATCTGATAAAGGCGCTGGGATGGAAGTTAAACCGGAAGACATCCAGGAGCTCTTGGAGTTCTTTGCGAAGAACACGTATAAAGCTAAAGATACTCACCCCAAGGTAAGCTTTTCTAGTCTTCAAAATCAGAACGCTGCAGCAACTAGACAGCAGTAAATTATGTGTTGTTTTTGGAATAAGTCAAACTAATCAAATACTGACATCTATTGTTTCATTTCCAGGTGCAGAGTATCATGAAAAAATGCTTGGGACTTTTCGATTTAGACTACAATTACTCGGTAAGCTTAAAACCCGTATTTCTTCTATTTCTGTGCTTATCTGCAAATCAGTAATTATTAGTATTTAATATTAACTTGATACATTTCGGTTCGGCGTGCATAATAATCAGGTAATTTTGTGCTTGACCGTAGGCTGTATTTTCATAAAATCAAAAGAAGAATTACCAGCCCAATTATAATTTTTTTAAACACTCTTTCAATGATTGAAGCAATGTGAAACCATTTTAAAGCCAATTTTCTCCTTCATTGGATGTCTGATACTGGAGGCATATTTATAATATCATGCAAGTCATTCAGCAAATGCAAGAAATGAAATTACTAATGCTGACTAAAAGGTCTGTGGGTGGATTTGCAAAATCTTTAGAAAAGCTTCTTTGTGTCTCATCATCTCATACTCGAACATTCAAAGTTTTGGTACATCCATACAACTTATTACTTACCAAGAACAGAGTGAAGCATCCTTTCAGTTAAAGTTTGATGTACTCTTCTCTCACCTTGTACTTTGTATTTATGTGGCGTAAGGATATAGAAACGGTTTCAAGATGCATAACTACATATATACGTATACGTGCAGTTTGTCGAAACATCAAAACAGATCCAGTTAAATGCTCTCTGCGATCCGCTGCCAAACAAATTGCTCGCCAGTTGCCAAAAACGCAGTATGGCTTGGTTCGCGTTTGTTTGACTTTTTATAGGTCACGTGCATACTCGGTGTAAATATGTCACATTAGTCAGCTTATAGGAAAACAGGCCAGAGCTTCATGTCTGAAAAAAGTCGCATTTGCATGTGTTAAGACGTAAGCCAAACTTCAAATATCAAATGATTGAAATGCATTACGTGACATTCGCATGCCGACTTTAAATAGGTAATTAATCCGTCAATAATGCATGCTATTTTTAAACCAGGTCTTACCAAACAACGGGGGTGAGCTGAGTACCAATTACCCCAGTAGTATGGTCATTCTGGAGTCTGAAAAGAGTCAAGGGGCCCAATCTGACTCCACCTCGTCGGCCGTTACGACGCCATGCAACGGCACCAGCGACTCGATTCATTGTTTCCGCGAGTGCCTTCACGTCGGCAATGGATCCGCTGTTGGGGGCATTGAGAGTCGCGGTGGAAATGAAGGGCGGATGTCCCCGACATCTGCCAATCTCAAGACTGATGCAAATCTAGACACTGAACTGGGCGCTGTTAAGAGTCAACATAGCAATATAGATGAAGACGGCAGGAGAAACTGCGACAATCCGGATAGATCTGACTTGAATAGTGTCTTAATAGAAACCAGTGGCTTTCACCTGGATCTTGAGGATCAGATGTCTTCAAGCGATCCAGTTATTTCTAGTAGTGGAGTACTTAGAGAGAGCAATATTGCCACCTCAAGCATGTCTGACGGCACTTCTGGACAGTGCGAAAATGGCATGGAGTTGTCCAAACTCAAGGATTTGTGTAGTCGTGCACGCTTCGCTCGTTGCAGAGCGAGGTTTCCAATTCCTGTCATACTGTACAATCAAAAGCACATTTGTCGGTAAGTCTGGCTTGCTACACTACATGAGTTGATGTTTTGGAATGTTTTGTTGGATGTGCAAAACAAAATGCAAGTTTATGAATGTATGTTATTTTGTGCACTTTAGATCAGCTACTCTGTCTGGCGGACCAGAAATATACGGACGGTCCTCTTTTGACTACCTGTTTTNAGAAATATACGGACGGTCCTCTTTTGACTACCTGTTTTCTGGAGGCGTCGACTGGAAGCAGTACTACGACGATCCAGACGACGAAATCATTGTTCCAGAAACACAAAGTGATTGGCAACTTTTTGATAGAGTTCGGAGTCAGGATATCAGGTTGCTCAAAGCCTTTCAAGTGCAAACTATTGTTGACCTAATGGTTGAGAAGAAGAAAGTCAAGTTTGGCGTCAAGTGAGTACTTTCAAAGAGTCTTAACTTATTATTATTATTGGGCCAACAGTAGATACGTATTTAACTGAACGTTTCGCTTTTTCTCAGTGTGACATCCTCGGAAAAGGTTGATAAAGAGAATCGCTATTCAGATTTCACCATTGTGTCGCTTCCATATCCTGGATGCGAGTTTTTCAAAAAGTATCGTGATAACGGGTACAACGGGGAAGACTTGATATTTGAGTGGAATCAAACGCACGTAGATGCCAACCTAATTGTTCCTGCGGATGCCATTGCATCTTCGCTTTGCACAGACTGGTCTGGGTACAGGGTACGTCGCATATTTACCTCTGTTACCATGATTGTTAATGTTTAATGTGCATTTTGCTAATCATCATGGAATTTTTAAATTACACTGAGCAGGTGGGAATAGATTATTATGAAATATTTTTTTCTTTGACATGACAACAATGAGAGCTATCGCTTTAATTGGATTTAGGATTAGGGAAAGCAATAACAACTGCTTATATGTCTGATGCGTAATTTAGATGATGGAAACTTGTCTCTTTCTTGACAGATTTTGTACCTGACATTAGCTTACTAAAGCAATAACGACTGCTTATATGTCTGATGCGTAATTTAGATGATGGAAACTTGTCTCTTTCTTGACAGATTTTGTACCTGACATTAGCTTACGACTGGCTCCTGTTTGGCCATAACTTGGAGGACAGGCTGAGCAAAGGGGAGGAAATCTTATTTTTCTGTTTCTATTTCCTCAAGTACATTATTAGCTGTGAGTACAATGTGGAAGGAAGGTGAGGATTTCAAACAATGAGAAATAACATTGATAAATAGCATTATTTTGATGGCTTGTATTGCATACGTTGATGTCACGATATCTGCTCAATTACAGTGGTAAAGAGGTGCCAAAATCTCATCACTTACGGACTAGAAATGACTCAGATGTTCAACTCGACGGTGTCTTACTAGAAGGTTCGTTGACCAGTCCTGAAGGCTCTAGTTGGAGCCTTAGTTCATGCAGTAGTTCAAGTAGCAAAAGCGTCGACAACCCACCAGTCTACTTCAACGTTGAGCCTGAGTCGTGGGACGACTCGTCAGGGGTTCAGCATTTAAAGAATAATCGAGTACGAAACGTCCAGGGTTTGGATACTTTAATTGCTCACGATCAAGACGAGACTGACAAAGGCCCTGCCAATAGTGTAACCTTAGACAGCTCAGCTTTTGGAGCAGTTAGTAGTAACTCCGTAGTTTGCGACGGCGTGAACGGCAAGGGTCCTTCTTGTATGAGTCGGCCTAATTCATATCTCGTCGAAAACCCGCCAATTACCCCCGAGGTTACAAGTCACTTGGGAGTCTTAAATGGGAACAGTGTGGAAAAGAAGCAGTGCCAAGGCAGGACTAGTCCTGTTGCCGTGCCTCGATCAAGTCGATCAACCCATCATCGCCACGAATCTAGCTCCTCTGCTAGCATTGGCAGGTCTGTATGCCAGCAATGAAATCTTTGCATTGTATTTTTTTAAATTACACTTGTTCCAACTATCATTGTATTTACAGCTGGCAGTTCATAACTGGAACAGGAAGCTTACGAGAGACAATATCGTCAAGTGATCCAGGCTCATCGCATTCACATCCCTCCCGACTTTCATTGTACGATAAAAAACAAACTCTAGTCGTAAATCTGAGTTCCATTTTTCGACAGTCTAATCAATTTTTATTATCCTTGATTTTGATAATACAGGTCAAGCGCTATTGAGTGCATCGAAGCGTCTGAAAGTAGTTGCACGCTGGTTGAAGAGCTGACCCCTGTAGAGTTTCCAGAGAGACACCCACTAGCCTCATTTGATCCGAACTACGACCTCTCCCCAAATGTCACTGGGAACGGTCGTGGTTTCGAAAGCGAACTTACCGATTCAGTGGTGCTTAAAGAAGAGCTGCCATCAGTGTCGACTAGTGAGAAGGCAGCAACTGTACAGTCATCGTCCGTGAGTGGCTTCAGTCGCAACAATTTTATGTCTCGGCGAAGAGAGCGACTGCAAACCGTGAGGGCACATTTTTATACACTGTACGCCGCTGCGATTGGCTTTCAGTTCAAAAATGTGAATGACAATGGAAGCGGTGGTGGTCTCGGCTCTCTTATTGGCAACTTTGCTACCAAAGTTGGAATCCGTTCAGCGCATCGGCATTAAAATATATACATCACTCCAACGTTTACCGTTGAACGTACACCCATCTTATTATTACAGACAGCTTATTTCTTCATGCTCCTAATTTCTTGACGAGAGGAGGTTTCGAGCGACACTTTTTGCAGAGACTTGCACTAACTCGTGTTTTCGGTAATGCTTCGCTAATGCTGATTTTAACTCGACAATGATGGCTTACACTATCTAACAGTCTGACCTGTTCTTTTGTCATTCAATGTTTAATGTACAGTAAATAAATATAGATTGCCCTTGTAACGTCACCATAATTATCTCCGTGTAACTGATGCATGTCTATAAAGTTTATTTGGACGGAGCTTTAGAATGAAAGTAACTTCACAAATTCAATTACATATTATACTAATTGTCTCATTAATTCTTCATATATTCTGCATGCCATGACTTTTGTAGGGCTGTTTGCTTGTTTCGGTACAGACTATGTATATGTACCTAACTGTACCACTACAAGTATGCAATATCTGCCTCATCGCTCATTTACATAAAAAGTTTTTTTTAACCCTCTTTGTTCATTAGTTTTAGCTAGTTTTATCGACTTATTAACTTCATGTTGGATTTTTCGTGATTTGATTGACATTGAGTAGTTTAGGTTGGTATTTACTATAAAATTGTTCACCAGGAGCACTTACCTCTTCGCCTTTTTTATACTGTATGCTACTATGCAATAATTTGGCTTCATCCACCCCCAAATGTAGGCAAAGATGGGTTTGGTTTGCCATGGAATGCATTGGTCATTCATTCAAGACAATTTTCGCACTTTTATTTCTACTACATGATTTATTTACTTTAAAGTGCATCGGTGAATATTTTCTGTTGCGTTATTATTCAAATTCACACACTGCATTATATGACTAATCTCGCATCATCAGACTTTTCCCATTAGTTTTTGTCTATCCATTAATGCTCATAGTTAGTAGGGCCACGCGGGCGCTTGGTGAGCTGTAACTTTTTCAGCGACGTAATCTTATAATTATTGATCATTCGTTTCCACGTTGACGTTTTTTACAACAATATCTTGCAGTTTGATGCATGCGCGGTGCCTTATACATAAAACACTTTTTTCTTAATTTTACGTTCCAGACCAAGTTTTATCTATTATTACGAGTACGAAATGTTGCGCCATCGGTGTTACTTATATGTATCATGAAATGTGTAATTTTCAATTTTCTCCGTATTTTTATGCGTTGCTACTTGCTATGCCGGCAGCTTTATTTGTGAATTATTGTACCTGTTAAAAGAAAATCCATGAATGTGCTCCACGTTTGAGAAATCGCATTTTGATCAAGCAATACAAACCCTTTCAGTACATGTAACGTAAAGATATTTGATTTGTTAGCTGGTAAACGTCTTCTTTCAATACTGAGTTTTAGCTAAAGCTGCAATTTACGTTTAATATATATACCTACTTTATATATCTAATATATGAAACGCTAGAAATATGTTAGCTTTATGTTTTTTTGCATTTTTCAAATTCAGTTTGTTCAGCACATTCTAAATATATGGTGACTCATTGGATTTCGAGGATTATGAATGATTTTTTAAACGCAAAGTAATAAACCTTGTAAATATTTATAAAAGACATTGTCCCAGCCCTGTTGAACATCTAACAATAACGCATACACTTACAACAGCTTATACACTAAAGGAAATTGTAACGATCTGCAGTCCATAATTGCGCGTTGAAAGTAATAAAAAATTATTACGATGATTCTAAATACTTCAGCTGTATCAAACGTTTGATGCATTCTCGATTTCATTATCTTTCAATTTTCAGTTCTGACCGGATAAGTAATTATCCTGGTAAAGTACATAGGTAAATATGTGGACTTGTGTGGTTATATTTCAATCACTCAAAAAGCATTTTACTTGTATCAGAAATGTTTTTACATAATATATTACATATGGGTTGCAAAATCATTGTTAAATGCATTGTCTCTTCTACGGTACATACAAACGTAAAATCTATCTACACATAATCAGCTACATTAAAGGTATTTAGTAAATTGGAAAACTTTCTACGAAACAGGAACACGCCGACGGGATCTCAAAAACGTCCGTTGTTGGCCTCTTACCAGGATTGTAAGGATCCAAGCAGATCAGCTTCACGTAAGTATACCTCTGCACACAATACGACTTGTAGCACGGAGGCATATACTCGCATTTTTTCTTCGGATACCTGAAACAAAGAAAATGAAAGTCAGTTGAAGTTGAATAATTAGTGACCCAAATTGAAGTGATACAGGATGGACGAAAATGATGCCGTGAGACATGACGCTTCACGTCCATTCATCCCATCTTAAGTAGATTGCGAGATGGGATGTAAAAGGTCAGAGGAAATTGAACTTATGTATATCGTGTACAAATTATGCAGTAGCAATTAGATACTAAAAATGAGCAAACTTTGCGTACTTGCAAGTTTCTATTCGCACGCTTTGCGGGAAAACATCCGTGTTAAGGACAGCGACCCATTCTCCTTTCCAATTCTTCGCCCAGCCCGGTCTCACGTAAGAAACATCCGATTCGCAAATGAAGTGACCTTTATGCCTGTATTTCAACAACAAAATATAGTCAGTCATACAAACGAATAAAAACGTAGTTTGTCCAGAAAATTTGCCAACAATCGAGAAATCAACTAACTTCTATATAAAGCTGGACATATTCTTTTAGTTGGCATATGAAAAATGTTTCCATCAAAAAAATTAACGAAATGCATAATCTTTTTTTTGCCTTTACGGTTTTTCTTACCTGTATCTGTGGGTGGCGTTGTCGTGGCTGATATAATCATGAAGCGAATAATGATTCATTTCCTCATACAATGGCTGCAGTGAGTTGTGATAATGGGACGCGATATGTGACACTTTGTCCCTGTGGACAATGGAAAAGTAAAGTGTGTGTGTAGGTACATGTGTTTCAGGGCCAACAAGGATTAAGGTAATTACTAATTACAAATGTCATCTTTGTAATTGTCAAATGCAATTTAGCAGTTGATAAAGAGATGTGGAGATGCTTACATGGGATACTCCTGGTCGTACAAGCAGTAGTTGTCCCCTGAACCTGCACAAGTTGGTTGGTACTTCCCTCCTCCTTGATGAGGCGGGGGAGGGCCGTGGTGGTAGTCATCGTAGTTATTACTTGGAGGGTAATAACTGTTTTGATGACTTTGTGGAGGTCGGTCTGCATTACATCCAAACGAATTAACAAAGAGGATGAAAAGTGAACTCGAGGAAAACGATAAAAACACGTCACTTCTTTGAGAGTGTAATTGGGCTTACATACATAAATGACTTTTTACAAGCAAAAGAGGCAACGCGCTGCATGCAATTTTGCAACTGTCTCAAGCTCAACAAAATGTTTCACATTCATATTATAAAAATAGATGGATGATGTCACAATACCGTTCTTCTTGTAGACAATCACGATCCCTGGGCTATTTCTCCCTGTGGGATCTATTGGATCTGGCTTCGTGGGTCGGGGAGCCGACGCTGGATGAAATCTTTCGCCATCGATAATTTGAATAAGTATGGCAGTAAATGCAATGACAATAGCTAAAACGCCGTCACGCCGACTTGGAAGTAAGAAGGGCTGAAATTGTCAACAATGGAGTCATGTACTTGTAATGTGCTAAATCATTTCCCTTCATTAAACTACTTAGAACATTTTATTGCCATTTAATATGTGCACATGCATATATTTAGTGTTGCCGCCTGTAATTCAAAGCTTTGTAGATTAGCATGGCCTCTTTACTGACTCTGTGACCCTGCCACTACCCATTTTTAGAGTTGCGTCAGTTCTTTGCTCAAGTTCCTCCGAACGATATCAATTTTTGTAACTCTTCTGTACTTCCCGAAGCTTCAAAAGTTTATGTTTGCACGTCAACAAAATTATGTTGATGTGAATAAAATTACGTTTAAATGGAATCATTCCGAGAAAAAAATTAAAGCTTTTAAGATGGCATGGAATATATATTGACCTTGTGCTTCAATTCGACACGCTACCTTTTTTCGCAATTCTTCACTACTTGCATACTCACTCTATCTTGTATCGCATACATACAACTTATTGTTGTCTGCTACGTTTTTCATTCCTTTAGCATCTTTCACTACTCGAACCAATTATTGGCGAGTAGAAAAATTCAGTAAATTACAGGTAACATGTAACCCAACTTGATCGCAAAAACTTAAAGTCGTGGGCAATCTTCTGGGTCTTCTGACTCAAACAGCCTTAACCACCGCGAAGGCTGAAATCTGAAGCGACTGGAGCGGGAGGAAAAAGTGTTTCAGGATTCCAAAAAATCCTAACGAAACGTTAAGATTACATCCATATGCATCCAAGTATGTACATTCTGGGAAAAACAAAATTGCACATTTTCGCCTTGAAGGTCTAATGATTCAGCAATGAATCACTCAAGTACGTAAAGGGCAGACGACACCGTTCACGCTACCTTTTCCCATGTCCATCAGCATCAAGAAATTGAAATAAAAAACGATATGAAAAAGGAGTAATGAGCAGTTTGAAGCATACAAAGCTTCAATTTAAATTTACGAGTTTTTTTCCTTTTATGAGATTAAGAAGTAATTCAATGAAGTAGGCTCGCATAGATAATTTGCAGTGGGGAATTCGTAGTTTTCCTGAAAATGAGATTGTTTCGTGACAACACTCAAGGAGCAACATGTAATGCAGCAGCTTCAAAAGAATGTAAACTGACGTAATCTCTAATTAACGACATGTTTTTCTAGTCTCCATTTTCAGGATTTTGATGCAAAAATGCAAACATTTGCTTATCTCGTGGATAATCTTTTGTAACTAATACAGCCTCGCTATTGCCACTATATTTTTTTCATCCTTTAGCTAATAGAGATTCCGTAAAAGAGAAACATTATCGAAAATCAATTGTAATTTTTTGGAGCAACGAAAACTATTCTTCATCATTCCGATGGCGATTCATATTGGCAAACCGGAAAGTCAACTGCAATACGTAACCATATACATAT
>JAHZMY010001706.1:0-14482 GCA_027743915.1 Seira sanloemensis | reverse complement strand
CATACATATTTATGTATGTTTAGTAGTATAATTTATAAATAAATAGAACATTATAGGTGAAGGCACATTCTCTGCAGAAAATAAATATATTTTAAATTACTGCAATTGTGATGTGTAAAATTATTTACTACAGAAATTAAACTGTAAAAATGTTAGAACAAATTCTTTATCAGACAAACACCACACTCAATCAACACGTGCCTTCAATTAGTTACTGCTATTAGAAAAAAAACTTTTCATCTCATGAAATAAATTTCTTTATTATCACAACCATTCTTCTACTGGCCGAATCAAATCGAACTTGCTTGCATTAGGCTACTGGTTCCCAGTAGCATAAAATCTTATACTTGTCGTAATCATAAATCCAACATCATCATTTCATCATACCACCGTAAAGTACACAGTCCCTAATTCCTTTTGCATCTTTCCCTGTGCCGTGGTATATAATGAAGCACAACTTAACACTATCAAAGAAAAGCAGGAGGGGGAGGGAATGTAAAAGTGAGACGAGAAAACATTATCGCAAAGACAAAGTGGATAACTGCCAAAAAGCTTTTCTCGCCAGTAAATAATTAATCAGATTTTTAGGGTGACTATTACACACTGTGCACACACAACAGCCTTTGGAAAACATTAGACTTGGCATGACATCATCAGTTAACTGTCGACAACAAGTGTATGCATGTACATACATGCGGAGTGCTGAAAAAAGAAGCCCTCCTCACTTTGCTCAATGAAAATGTTTCGCATTTGCCCTTCTTCTTTGGTAATTTACTCCTCGCCAAATTTGAGTAGAGGAAGGAGCTTGCAGCTCAAAGGAAAAGGAAATGAACCTATAAAGGCGTAAGATAATCTAAACTTACGCAATTCTCATCAAGCCAGCAGAAATGAGCATTACATTTCGGAGGAAAACTTGCATTTACGCATATTACACCCCAAGTGTACTCTTATTTTTAGAGGGGTCTTTTGAGTAAGTGACATAAATTATGCATCGAGATTTTCAGCATCACTGAGAAATTACCATAAAGCTCTTTGTAATCTTCAAAAAAATATTTTCATTAATTCTGCCCTTTTACTTTCTCATGGTTTCATTATACTTAATGTAGATGTAGCCTCCCTCGCCTTTCCTGGCTTCGTATGTATTTACCCAGCTAAATAAATACATTATCAAAGACGACAGAGTTTCATAAAAGTCGGCACTTTCTAATGTTCTGTCTAAGAAAAAATTTTATTGCAAGAATTTTTCAGCATTAAGCATGTTTCACGTAGTTTCCTCACAAAATCCTTCTTTTTCTTGGGTGTGATCTGAGCAGTTTTCTGAGTTGTCCAACGGAATGTGAAAAGTTTAAGTGAAATCGTTTTAGCATTTTCGGATCACTTATCATCTTCCTCATTTTTCCAGTCCCTAACCCAAAGTATTTCTCAAGAGATTAAGCTTACTTTAAAGTGAAAGTCTTGAGTAGACACATAGTCGTCTAAATTAATGAGAATGAGGAGTCATAAAATTTTCTGAAAATGTTTCCGCTTCTTTTATATTTGTATAGCTTGGAACTGCACAAAATCTCTACGGTTAAAATAAATTTTGGAAATGATTATGCAAGTATTTTTAGCCTCCCAAAAGCTCACGAGCAAGAAAACAATGAATACATAATTTAAAATTTAAAAACCCGTCACAAAAGAAACTGCTATTGTGGCGGACGATACATTTTGCCGTTTATTTTATTTCCAAAGTTGATCTGCAGTAAAAGTTAAATAAATCTTATCCTCACATTGTTTTGCAAACCATGAACATTTCATAAAAGCAATAGCTTATGGTAAGTATAAATAAAAATAAAGAAATGAAGAAATTGCAAATGATATGAACAAATTGCCCAGTTGTTATCTGGAGTCAGGCTTCAAAGTCAAACCAGGATTATAGATTCTATCAAGAGTTTTAAAACTTACCCAACTGTCGAGAGTAATAAATAATGCAGACGAGGCATAAGCAAATACAATATTGTATTTGTATTGTTATTGTAGAAATTGGCATAACCAAACTTTATCCCAAAGTTAAAGGGGGCATCAGGAGAATAAAAAATATGCGAAACTAGCACATGCGGGATTAACTTCTGGATCAAAATTCTTGTTCTCAAAACGACCCCTATTGTCTATATGGGAAGGAAGCAACTCATCCAGCAAACAATGCATTCATGGCTCACTCATCAGGGAGAAACAAAGCACCAAACAAATCAAGTCCAACGAAAAGCCATGGGACTGAAAGGAAATAAAGTCACACTGAAGCAGCCTGTTTGCCACGTTTCTGTTGCTCCAGCAGAAAATGAGATTTTGCAGTCATCACATAATCTACAAAGGCTGTAAAGTGTGGGTGGGAATAGCACAAAAGGAAATTCGGGAGTAACACAACTAATTTCAGAAAATTCCGACAAAGTATGTATGTACAGTGTTAAATCTGTACCAGGTTGCGTAACTCGTTGAAATATATATAAAGATGTATGTAGTAAGTGGATGATGAGAAATTTTTGCGAGAAGAAGCACGTTCCGTTGGCATAGCCGATTAACTGGGGATATTTATTGTTTTATATGCGAACTGAGAAACTACACAATAGGAAAAGTTTCAGTTTGAAGTGACAAGAGCCTATCGCTTCCGAATTTGGAACTAGCCATGGGATTCAAAAAAGGCAGAACTTTGATGTTGTTTGATACAAGACGATGAAAAAAGACTTCCTGACTCCCTTTTCCTGTCGTAATTTATTATGGAAAACGCAGAGTCTACTCGTGCCTGTGCCACAGTTCCAAGAAGGCCCTAGTCACGAACCATATTTTCTCCCAGTTGTGAACATTTCTTCGTCTCCAATTACAATTATCAGAATTCCAGCACGTTTACAAATATTCGCTCATATTCCGCACAGGAGGATGCTATAAATACATTCCCAGCAACAGTAACATACATATGTACATGCCTATACCCTCTCGCAACTTATAAATTGATGGAGAGCATCGTTTGACCTTATGCCTTTAAAAATCAAAAACGTCTAAAAAAGATATGACTCTTTAGAAAACGGGTAGGAGAATTTTTTATCATATGACAAGACTTTAGACTTTTGTATTTATAAGAAACTGAAATGGGTAAATGCATCGGTAAAATACTTATGTTGGGTATATGTATGTTTGTGTAAACGGTTCAGGTCATAAAATGTACACTTTACATTCAACGTTGAGTCACACAGCGCATCCTAATATAGTGGTCACAAAGGTAACCTCAATTCGTCTCAATTTCCCTACTTTGCTTTCATCTTTGTTATTCCAGCCCTGTTTATGAAAACCGAGCTGACTACAGTCAACTAAGCAGAAATGGGTAAGCCACGAAGAATACAAACAAGTAAAATATGAAAGAGAGAAGAAGGCTCCGATGTTCGTTGACCTTATATCATTTTGTGTCAGTGTGTAGGTATGTCAAAATGAGAGCATGGCAAACATAAATACTTGCGTGGGCTGCCATATTAAAGACGAGCTTATCTGTTGATTTTCTTTCAATATATTCGCAAGACATTGCATTTGTGTCTTGCAAAATTCAGGGAAAGTCAAGACAAACTCTATCAAAGATGAAATTCGAAAGCTAAGCAATTTGTTGAACCAGATGCTTCAACTGGAGCACTGGCGAATCTTTTTAATTATAATACCCATACATACCAATCGTGAAATTGGAATCGCAAACTAAATATTGGGGTGCTTGTACTATGTAAGATTGGAGAATTTTGATACACGTACAAAATATAATTTAATCTTTTCAGCGACAACTCACTGCATATTTGGAAAAAATTAAGTAATCCCAATGACAGATTACATGCAGTTGCATGAACACTCACATCTTACTTTCCTGAAAGTTTTTTCCCAAGTAAAACACGAACAAACAACCATTCACAGATCCATACTACTTCTGCCAGCACAAGCGTTCCAAGATTCCAGATGAGTTTTACAGAAATACCACCGCAGAATACAAACGTCGGATTTTCCGAGAAAATGTAGATTGATCTGAAGATAAAATTTCAAAACATGTTTTCAAGAAGTTGGATAAATGAAGCTGGAAAGAAGGATAGCTTTTCTCTCCGACTCATGGATTCGAATTTCAATAGACAGTTCTTTCGACTTAAAAATAGATCGTGTATTTCGAGGAGAAAGACGATCAGCCTTCTTGGGAAAAGAAAGATTTTGCATTAGTTTTTTTCCACATTCCTCAAGTAATGCTTACAAGATTACAAAACACATGGACGTAACTTGAGTACAAAGTATACTTAGGCAGAATTCTACTTGCTTTTTTCAATGTCGATTTCGTCGCAAAAAATTTATTTCCAGTATGACGCCATAAATGTTATCCCATTTGAAAAATATGCTTATAAACATCAGTATTAAATGAATATCTTTGAAAATAAAGAAGAATGTCTCATGCTCATTGTTTTCCCTTTAAATGAGGTGAAACAAAGATTGATTTCTTTTAAAGAAATTTTGAACCTTTTTTCTTCAAATCCTTTTCCTCCTTAATTTTTCAACGCATTGGGACGCACATTTACAACGTTCCATCCATCCGCTTCCTTCGTTCATCCGGGAAATCCAGAATCATTTACCATTTTCCTTGAGAAAATGTTGATGCATGCTTCTACGCAATCATTCTCACCACACACATGCCCAAACATTCAACAGAGTGATTTAAATTGACGGTAATATATCTTCATGTGCTGTTTCACCCCAACTCTCCTAAATTTTATCGTGAGTTAGACCGAAACCTGTCAACGAAACTGCGATAATAACGAAAATATAATATATTATTGCATGCATAAGCAATAAACACGGGAGATAAATTGGAGGAGCGGGGAATTTATTGTCGGGATTTGTATGCAAGCGTACAAAAAAGCCATTGCAATCAATAGGAAAGTCTTTTGCGTTTTGAATGGATGTTTTATGGCCCTGATGAACGGCGCTGAATGACTCTGGAATTTATTGTCGGGATTTGTATGCAAGCGTACAAAAAAGCCATTGCAATCAATAGGAAAGTCTTTTGCGTTTTGAATGGATGTTTTATGGCCCTGATGAACTGCGCTGAATGACTCGACGGAATGTTATAAACATTGAAAGAAACCTACATTTTTAAAACCTACTAAATTCCAGGGCATTTCTTTCTGCCGGTTTTATGTTTTCATAAGGTTGTTCAAGAAACTATTACGGAAGTGAAAATATTATGCAGTTGATAAATCTTTCGTATTACATATTTAATGAGATGAGTCTATTTTCAGAGCAGTTTATCCCGTTTTCATTTCATGTGATTTGTTCCATGATTCATAGCTTGGACGAAATGTACGGCAGCAGTTGGAGTAGGTGAATTGTTGGCTTTATTAAATGCTCGAGTAAAGCGTGTGTACTAGTTTTCAAATTGCGGCTTTGCTTAGAAAATATACTTAAGGAGTAACGAAACAATTAGAGTAACTGTTCGCTGAAGCA
Source organism: Seira sanloemensis (assembly GCA_027743915.1). Classification (NCBI taxonomy): domain Eukaryota; kingdom Metazoa; phylum Arthropoda; class Collembola; order Entomobryomorpha; family Entomobryidae; genus Seira; species Seira sanloemensis. The sequence goes on along the minus strand of JAHZMY010001706.1, from coordinate 8,989 downwards.
TAAATCCACAAAATGATCAGATTACACTTTCCCCTCTTCTGGAATATTATGAATGTGAGGACAGTGAGGAGGAGTACCAGAAACAATGGGATTGCGATCTTGTTGCATTTTGCGTTTGTTAATTTTAATGAATGCTCTATCACAAGAAACATCATACGCATTACGCACGTGTAACGGTATAATGAATGTGGGTCTGACGCACTGCGTTCGTCATCATTATATTTTTTGTCATGAAAAAGACTACTATTGGACGAGTGTAGAACTGCCTTTAGCTATTATCAACGCGACGAAGTGTTTTAAGTGGGGATACTAACAACCAATATAAATAATGTAAAATATAATGTTTTGCAGAATTACTCGCTTCTGCTACTCCCGAGCAAATTTTAATTAAAACTACATAATTCAAAAATCTCATGTATTACAGAAGAGATGGGGTTTTAGTTAAAATAGAATGATTGCAAAAACTTGCTTGAAGTTCATGCAATTGTATTAACAATGTGAGTACTTAAGGTTGACGGTATAACATATACATAATAATATCCCCGCTCTGCTGGCACTGCGTTAAAGGGCGATTGAGGCGCAATCTTGGTACTTTAATTTATACAAACAACCTCTAAAAATATCCGTTTTCAAGTACCCTAGGAATAGAATGCATATATATTTACAAGAATGGACTATATAAGGCCCCACTTAGTGCCCCAAGCTAGTAACTTTTTGAATGAAAAAGACAGGTTGCGTATAAAAACTTGTTAAACGTCTTCCAGGATTTCAAATTTTAATTTGTAACGTGATATATAATGATCTATATCTACAATGCAGGGATATACTTACGTATGACTTACTTGGTACACACTGTCATGTTCTTGAAAATTGAAAGAAATTAAACGTGATATAGCATATAGCATTAGCAATACAGAAGACGTATTAATAGCACAGATTTTATGACTTGTTTTTCCTTTGAAATACAATTTGAACTCGAGAGTACAGCATATACAATGACAAATCAATTAAATGGGTGCTCAACAAAGCTGAGAGGCTTTTTATAGGCATCGAAATTGAAAACTGAATCCTGAAGGTAAGAAACCAAAATCTGATTTGATTGCTGTTGAGCTCATTGAACAGGCTTCTTTCATCCAAACATGAGACGCATTCGATATCTCAAAGCAAAACAAAAGGAATAAACGAAATGATGAAATTGTTTCATGCCCTAGGTTTTGACTCATCCCATTTTAAATCTCAGTAACCTCTGCGTGTGATTATTCCCTTTTTGTAAAAGTCATCTTTTCAATCATTATTATCAATCAATCAAACACTTATTAGTTAAAAAGTGAAAGTGGCTATCGCTTTTCGCCTATCCTTACTGGGAAATGCAATTAAGTTCAAAGTGGTTACGGTAAAAAAAACTTTGAAACTACACCACTGTATGATTAACTGAAATGATTATTTCGTCCACTTATTTATGAATACCTCTACATTTGAGATTACGTCTTTGGTCTAGTTGCAAGTCCCTAAAAGGCACTCAAGTAACAATATCAGCATCCATTAAAGCTATAATAAAATATTAAATTTATTGCACAAGCTGTACTTTCCAATTCTGTTTCGTCTCACCGAAGAAAGTTGCACTGGTCTGGTGCCGGAGCGTAGCGGCGGATTAGATTAGTAGTTTTTTATTTGTAACGAGCCGGTCTAAGTACGACGAAAAGAGAAAGACTAACACAAAAGGAAAACTTTCTCTTTTAATGGTAACGATTGTAGTTTTACTACAGTGTACCGTAGGGAAATGGCCCATAATTTTGACTCAACCATTACTCGGATTTCATGGGGATTAGGGAATGTAGGTCGGGGGAGTGAAGAAGGCAATGGGAAACGAAGTAGCGAAGCGATAGTAAAAGTCGCGTTATGTAAAGAATTTTTCGAATTATGCTTAGTAATGAACACGAAGGAAAACAGGAAGGCAGACTACATTCAACGGTAATATTACGTGCATATAAAGGCTTCTGGAAAGTTTCATCGCTTAAGTCAATTCCTTGGAGAAACAAAGGCAAAGATCATCAGATTAAAGGAAATTCCCGGCATGTAATAAAAGTCGGGAGAAAGGCGCATCGAATGGACTGTTTCGTACGCTACCATGATGGCATGGGCTCAGAGAAGAAGATGCCGACTTTCTTCCGGTCTCAATATTTTTTGTCAACTGGAAAAGCCACCGAGTTTCCGGTCGTTCTAGGTTAACATTGTGACCTGATTTATTTATTTCTCTAAGCGGAAATGGATACTGCGAAGGGTACAAAAGGCAGTTTTCCTTGTTTTTCAGCTCTTATCAGATTTCCTTTAGTATTTTGTTTGCATAATTAACTTTTAACTAAGATTTATTTTACAAATATTGGTTTCAATAGAGAATAAAAATATTTATCTGTGTCCCTTACCTGATGCACAACAGGTTAATTTGAGACTAGGATGTATTGCAGAATAATATTATTTGGTTTAAACTAACCTTAAGTTTATGTTGTCAATTTATGTACTTCTACCAAGTATTCCAGCATGTTTTATTTGCATACATATTCACATTTCTTATTAAATACATATATGTAGAAGCAGTTGTTATTATGCTGCATCAAAAACAAGCAGAAGTGTTTGAAGAGATTCGACTTCCTTATAAAAATTCTAGTTGTAATACCCATGTAATACTATATGCGAATGTATTGATGTTTTTATATATCCGACTACAACATCAGTGCATGATATCAAATGTTTGGAGTCCAAACACAATAACCATTTTTACCAACGCTCTGGTTGTCAATGTCAAGTGAGCTGAAACGTGAAATGGTCACTCAAAACGGTTCTCATCTCCTTTCTTTCCTTCTGCTTCTGCCTCTTTCACAGTCTCAAATGAAAAGACAAAATGCAATAAAATAGCAATCGAAAGTGAAACTAAATAGATTTTTAGTTGGCTTCATGTACTACAAAAGGATAAATATCTTCAGAGGCAAAAGCGGAGAGAATAGTAATCACTCCTTCTCTACGCCCAGTTGGTCATTCACTCATTCATTTATGGTGGTGGTACAAGAGCCATAACAATTCCAGAACTTTTATTTTATTCCGGAGCAGCTGCACTCACACAAGAGGAGAAAGAGAGAAAAACACTCCATAGTTTAACCGCTGACCACCACCACCATCATCCTCATCATGATCATCGTGATTGTGTGTAGCATGTGTGTGATTCGATTCAATAATTCTCATTTCATGATGATCCATCCTCTATCCCCAAGATCCATTCCTTCAATGAATTTCGTGGATGTGGTGCGATTTCCCGTCCACCTAATGGCATCATATGGGTGCAGCAAAAGTGAGGAGAAAAAAGACGGAAGACTCTCGGCCTGCACAGGAAAATACTTGGAAGGAAAAGGCAGAATAAGCCAGCCAGCAATTTTTGAGATTGAATTACATTAGAAAATGAGGGTCCACTGATCCTTGAAACCTCAACTTGCCCTCAAAGACCTTCAAAAACACGTTACACGGTGAAGGAGAAGCGGTGAGGTAAACTGTAATGAGACCATATTATTACATTTATGGATCCTTCGAACCTGCTGGACACTGTATGAGAAAAAAAGTTTCTCCTAACGTAATATACCTGCGAGTATGCCTTCGGCTCAAGGAAATTATTATTCAAATATGTGGGACTGGAACAGGCATAAAAGTATGCTCCATATAGATTTACAAGGGAAGAATTTAATACGAATCGTAAAAGCATAATTTCCCACTGAAAAGCTATCTTAGCACCGAAGCACACAGTAAAAATATGATATTATTATTGCCTACCACCAGTTATGTTCACCTTGCTTTCTTGGAGGAACGTTGAAGGAAGCACGACTTTCTCCTGCCTATTTATATCACTCCTTCTCATATCAACTTTCACTACAGTTTAATGATGTGCCATAAACTTATTGCATTACTACATTTAGGCATGCAAACTTGAGATTTCAGAAGCAGAATGAATCTCGGTGGAATGTAATAACCTGAGACCACACTAATGTAATTTTCCCTGCTTTTTTAAATGAAGCAAAACCAAGTCAGCAAATTTTTTGCCAGATCCACTTTCTATTAGAGAGAGTTACGGAAGTAGTTCGCCCACGTAAAAAATCCTACCTGCTTTACTTTACTCACTGACTCACATTTTACAAGGTTCATTAAAAACGGTGTAATAAGAACATGGAGAATGCCTTGCAGCAGGAAGGAAAATTATACCAGGCTGTAAACACACTAATAGTACAAAAGAAGCCCATGTGGCTTGATGGCATTCATCAGACTGACATGCTTCATAAAAGGAAGCCCAGATATTTTTTCAGGAATACACGCGGGTTCGTCCATCATCATAGAAAAAGCTTGACAGACTAACAGAAATTGCTTCCAGAGTTTTATCATGGATTCGTCTAGTTTCGATAAAAATAAAAATATTTTGAGTGGGCTTATAGATACTTTTCTTTACTTTTCTTTTGCTTACCAGGTAAATGGTCTTAGCATAAAACTAAACCAATATAAATATACTTGATTTCCATTGTTCACAAGCTTTTTAACTCGGTCTAGTGAAATGAAAGGATGGTTAAGTAAAAGTTGCACATTAGAAGAAATGGTTGGATAAATTACTCTTGCGGCACAAAGGTATGTCTTATATTGGTCTTAAAGTTTGAAAAAATTAAATGAAATGTTATACGAGACGTTAACCTAATTTTCTGTGATTTGAAACGGCATTGTTATTGCCACAATTAGTAAATGATTTTCGAACCATATATATTATCATCCAACTGCATTGTGAGTATAATTCAGTTTCAATTTAGCCAAGGCTGGTGAGATTCATGGTATTATTACGCAGTATGCTAAAAGATGTACAAAAATTGACCAATCTAAATTGAAATCTTAAATGACGCAAATTGTTTTTGTAAAAATAATTCTCTAACTAGATTTATAAGTGATTTAGAGCGTTATCCGCTAACTGTTGTGAATGGTGAGGTCATTGGGCTTAATTGGTAGAAAGTTTATGTCTCCACTTTCATTTGCACTGCCGCCACCAATATCATCAAGAATTCCGGCCATCCCAAAGTAACTCATGCCATTACCGTCACGAGGTGAAGTGAAAAGTTTATTTTTCTTGCCAGAAAAGAAACTTTCTTCTGAACTCGTTGCAACTCCCCGCCCAAGCAAAAGTTAAATTTGTACCTCTGACTTTCTTTAGGAGCCTACACCTCCCACTCAAAATTAATTTGACAAAAATTTGGGTACAAATCTGCTATAATGATAGGGGAGGAATCTCCTCTGCCACCAAAAGTTTATTATATTTTCTAAATTGGCACAACCTGATTATGCCTAAATTTTCTCTTTCTAATATGCATGTAAGGGTAAGAACGTATATATGTACATGCTTTTAAATAGCCATCAACAGGCGGCTACATTAGGGGCGTAGTGCGTATCTCATTCCGTTGATATTAAACCCTGCCAAAACGTAGTTCTTAAAATTGCGTTCCACACAGCTAATGTTAATTTTCCGTGGTGGAGAATTGCGTGAAGAAATGAATCACGTCTAAAGTTTTCATTAGCCAAAGCTCCGCAAGCCCGAAATCTCCCAAAGCAAGTGACCTCGTGGTTTACAAAGTACGTGCAAAAATCAGGTATACCGACTGACTGGGTCAACTAGGTTCTTGCAAGCCATAGGGTACTTTATGTATGAAATGAAAATGAAAACATGTTAGAAAAACTTTCTTTTAAATAAAAAATAAGACGAAGTCAAGAAAATAAGCACTGTTCAAAACAGATAGAGTTGTGCGTTTTGAACTTAAACTTTTTGCACATATACAGTTATCTTTCAAATCCATTAGCATGCTGTTTTTCTTGCAATATAGGATAAACTGATTTCTCATGTACGGAACTTCATTTTCTCATGATGTGATTCAAAAGTTGGATAACAGCAAAATGGATAAGAGAAACTTAATGCGTTTTTTTCTCGAGAAAAACGCAAACGTTGAGTTTGGAGAAAGTACCTCGGCAAGGGGTAAGCACTCGTATCACACATTTTCGAGGTGGTAGGTACTCCGTGGTAGATAGGTAATAAGGCGCACTGTACCTTATCTCTAGTTCTGAAACGATTTTGCATAGTCCTTGCATATTCCTACCACGGCTTGTTGTAGAAATATGCACCATCTACGCAGTAATCTGTGGCTTTTTTCTAATACACGTTTCAATTTCCATATCCATTTGCAAACAAGACTGCTTTTGGTTTGTTTGCCTCCGTCGAAAAGAGGATATGCCTTTGCTGCTTCCCTTTCGCTTTACTTTTTCCTCTTTTATATCTTGTACAATTTGGCTAATGGAATCAGTTCTCAAAGACTGGCAAAGTCATGGCTTATTTTCTGATGTTGGTAAACTTGAGCACTTGAGCACATTATGCCCTTTTTTCTACCCACACGTTCAATGTACTTTGCTGGAAAGGCATTATGGAGTCGTTGAAAGTCACTGGTTTGGTCAGCGATGATAGTACAACTGAAAAAGTTTCAAATAGTTTTTCCTGGAGAACGCGAGAATGTTGTTTATTATATTATTGCCTTCAGGCTTCTGAAATGGAGGAAAATGTGTTGCGAAATATAAATAAAGCATGGCTAAAATCTACTGCATTTCGGAAAATGTAGTGTTTGACTATGTAAATAATTTTTTGCTCGCTTAGAGCAATACAGCCCGCTTTTCGTGGGCGAATGTAATCACAGCATAGCCAACATGGACGGGTAAGTATAGAGTACTAATTCAACTTTTTAACTTTTCAGCATTCCTATTATCAACACCGGGACAACACATCAATCTAATGTAAAAGGCTTTCACTTACCGCCATCAGAGTTTTGCCAGCAAATTCACTTTCCTTACCCAAAAGTGATACTTTGCACTAGGAAAAGTATGGAGCTTGTTTTGTTATCAAGGGGGCGCTCGCAACGTGTCTCAATATTATTTTAAGATATGTACAAATTAAGTCATATTTTATTTTCTGGGTAAACGAAACTTGTTCTGCAAATTTTTGCTTGAAAATACCACATTAGACTATTTGTATTATTAAAAATAAAAGTTTTTAGCTTATCAGTGGTTCTTTCACATCATGGATATTTTTAGTTTCTCAAAATATTCATCTGCCGAAATAGTTTCATTCTTACTCTTTCCCAATCATTTAACTAGCCACTGGGATTTGTGTGGGAGTCCGAAGGTCCATTGTACTTGCCAGTGGCTATTAAATGAAAAGTTTTGTATATACTTATGTATATCTGAAAATATCATAATCTGAATATACGTGTGACATGTACCACTAGAAAGATTTTGAAATGTGGTTACCCAACTTTCCCCATGAAACAGATAAATATATGAGGTCGCTAAATAACCTAAGAAAATGTTTTCCTTCTTTCGCTGACTTAAAAAGCAATATCTTTGCAAGTCTACTGCATAACTTCCAATCAAGAGGTCGAAGAGCCAAATGTACTGTATAATGTGGAAAAGTAGCAAAGCTATATTTTGCCAAACACTTTGATACCAAGTATCTGCTCATATACCACCTACACAAAACTTGTGGATCTGTATGCTAGCTGGCTGTCGAAAAAATCATCTCTTCGTCTCATCAAACGAGTAGTAAGAAATAAAGTTGTACTACTCAAAGTTCATCCAGGTGAAGGAAAAAATATTACAGAAAAAATGGTCTAAATCTCCCAACTTCAATCTATTGTAGCACTGCTAAAACAAAATAGCCGCCTTATGTCTCAAATTAATTCATGAGGGAAAAACTTTATACATTCATGAAATTCATATCTTTTTTCGTCGTGCTTTTAAAATACATTAAATTAAGCTGGTAAGGTCCTCCTCCTACACATTTTAGCGATACTCTGTCTACTATAAATTGATGCAATCTCCAAGTCAGAAAGATGAAACGAAAGTTGTGGCTATGCTCGACAGTGGTCCATCTTTTTTCCTTTAGAACGAAGCAACTTTTTCTTGAAATAGATTTGTGTGTGATTGCTCTTTCACAATGTAATTTTTCTCCTGCCAATATTATTCCACTTTTACTCACTGGTCGAGCAGGTCTCCAGAACAAAAGGAATACACGTGTAGACATAAAATGTATGCAATTCCATGGTAAAAAGGAAAATGGTAATAACTTTAATAGAAGGAGAAAGTTTGATTCCATAAAATATACAGTACAAGTAAGGTAAATGTGGAAGTATGCAGTAAGGTGGACGGGATACTTTTCCTTTCAAGATTCTTTTTTCTTGGACGAAGGCTTCGGTAAACTAGAAAGAAAGGAAGTAAGATGTAAGAAGACAGTAACAGATTGGCCCACATTTATATTCCCAGTATTCCAAGATTCAATCTGTACCTGAAAAATAAAAGCTTCCTTTTCCACTGCCGAGATATGAATGGTACATGCCAAACCACTATAACTGATTTCATCCAGGGGTCTCCTTTTCCCCATGTTTCAACGGTCATTCAATATACTTGTACTGTTTGGTATTGGAAAGTACTACGACTTATTTATGTAATTTGCAAGTTGTTTATAAAATGCACCTCAAGTTGATTGATTGATTAGCCTAAATTTTGCAAAGGAAGTTGTTGGTGTTGAACTATGGAACCATACCCTCAAACAAATGTTTAGAAAGTACGTGTCACGCTCCGACATTTTCATTACCACTTTTTTGTTTTAATGTCAATGTTATTGCTTACTGCAGAATGTGTGCTTTCTGATAAATGTCACTGGCATAACATGATGTCAGATATGCTGCCTGAATGACAGGAGTGTCATTCCCCTTTAATTCATTTGCACCTACATACATATTGTTTACGTCAAATAAGTGCGTACTTTTGTACAACCACGTCACTCAAACTCAATATAGAATGCTCAGATTCTCGTATCCAAAACTTTTTTCTTACTCCGCCGCAATGTTACGCCCACGTAATAGTTAGAAATAGAAATTAT